>SNQJ01S0134159.1:8751-34404 GCA_010110895.2 Picea sitchensis
AACTATGATCCATGCAGACATTATTACATTATATACCCTCGCAGGGGTGCGGAAATCCCGTTTACAAAAATTTAAGTGCTGGTGTACAAAACACTCAGTAGAACCATCTCTGTCTCCGACATAGAATAATCTTCATGATAATGAGTTGACCTCTGTGCTAAACAGGCTGTCAACAGGGAGTAAGAGGGTTTACACCCCCAAGGAGGTAGCTTCTCTAGCTCTTTCTTTACATGACCCCATTAACCCAATTATTAAAGAGCACTAGTCATTTATTATTGCATTGGAGAAACAAAATTGCTGCCTTGGTAAATGTGATTTCTTCATGTTTTAAATCTTTATCTTTTGGATAGTGATCTTGATGCCTTGGGGATTCTTCCTCCCTTAGGGCATCCCCTTTCTCCCACAAATTCTCCTCGCTGTACTAATTTGTTTCCTACAGCCATTAGGCTGCAGAAAACCCTAACCCTAAACGCTAATAACTCACAAACTAACCCTAGACTTAGGCTAAAACTTTGTCCTCATAATCTACTTGCTATAGCGCACTTTTTGGGCAACTTTTTGGCAAGTCTCATTGGATAATTTTGCTTCTGTAATACATTGTATGCTACAGCCATAAGGCTGATAATTTTAACTGCAGAAATGATTTATAATAGCCTTGTTTGACTGCTCAAGTTTCATGCTATTTGGTGCAAGCTAGACTAGTCATTGTTGGTTCAAATATTGCATGTTTAAGTGAACTTGTAGCACTTTTAAGTTGCAGCCTCTGATATTATTTTATTGCTGATGTTTAATATTGTTTGATTGCTGCAAAATTAGGGACAGCAAGCTTAACTTGCTGGTCCACCTAACATACTATATGCAAGTGTGGTTTTCCCCTGTGTTTCGGGCAGGTATAATCATTTGACAAAGCACTATACTTTTGGGGCAGCTTTCCTTGGTCTACAAGTCATCTTCTTTCCCCTCCTCTTCCACTTAGTTTTCTGACCTCTAGGGGCATTTCCATCCTCCTTTCCTTTCTCTTACCTTTTCCCCTAGGGTCTCCTGGATCGCCTCCCAGGAGTGACCTTAGTCACCCCCAAGTGCGGGACCTACATCGAGGTGACATTGGGTGTAGTGTCCCATAGTTCTAGCACTTACTTTTGTGGTTGGGTCGGGCTTTGCCCAACCTATAGCTTGTGCGATAACAGGGGCCAAGGGAGAGAGGGTGCACCTTGAAGGTGGCTGCGTGGTTTGTGGGACCCAGACCAAGGAGGGCGCACCTCTAGGTGGCTACTAGTGGAGTGTGGGTCCCTGACCAAGGGGGGCGCACCTCCTAGTGTAGAGTGGGGTTCAACAGCCCCAACTCTTAGCCATTGAGGCCAAGCCTTGGGACACTTGTCAAAAAGGATGGGAGGTTGCTAGGTAGTAGGGAGATAAAAGGAGGCTGAGGGTGAGAGGATACAACACAATTCTCATTTGTGAGTGAGCAAGTGAGCTGAAGGATGGCGCATAGGGATGAGGAAGAGGGCAATTGGCTGGGTGATTTGAGCAGCCCGTGGAGAGGCATTTAAGGGAAATTTTGGGTAGCGTGCAGAGGCTGAGTTTAGCAGCCAAAGAGGCCACATCTGCTAGAGCGTACTGGGCCACTACAGGCCGTATTTTTCAGCAAGCAAGGGGGTCAATTTGTGCAGGCCCTACAACAGTCTAGGGAGGTCGAAATTTCCAGGTCATTCGACAACAACAAAAGGTGATTTCTAGCTGGCCTTACAACATGGATTGCTGGGCAGTACAACAACATTTTAGACAGCCTCTTGCTGTGTAATTTCGTTGCTGTAATTTTCCTCTGAAGCGCATAATAGAAGCCCTCCTTTGTTGTTTTTTCCCCACATTGGGGTTCTAGGGTACTTCTGGTGTCTATGTGTGTTTATGTGCTTGTTTACTCTATGTTTCCACTGCAAATTTTCTGTTTTATATCTCAGCTGTAGATTTCTGCATAAATTTAGATTTTATATCAGCAATAATAATTTCTGTTTTAGTTAATTTATTGGCAACAATCTTAGTGACTGAGATATAGGTGAAAATTCAACAGTTGATTGGCTCATTGATGTATTTGGTTAATACCAAACCGACATTTGCTTTGCTGTGAACACGTTGAGCCCGTTCCAAGTGGAACCGAGACATGAGCATTGGATAACCGCAAAAGCACATTTTGAGATATTTGCATGGCACGCTAAATTATTGTTTAAGATATGTCTCAAACAGTGATGTACAACTGCAGGGATATACGGATTCCGATTGGGCAGGGAGTGCAAGTGAAAAAAAAAGTACTTCTGGTGTATATTGACTCTACTACGATATCTTGGGCTAGTAGGAAACGAAAGTCTGTCGCACTCAACACTGCAGAGGCAGAGTATATTGCAGCTTGTGATGCTTGTACGGAAGCAGTATGGCCCAGTAAGCTGGTTTTTGGACTATTTGACCAGGCATTGGATTCAACTGTGATAATCAAAGTTGTGTGAAGCTTTTAGAGAACCCTGTGTTCCATGACAAGTCGAAGCACAGTGAGATCAATTACTACTACATCCGTGATAAAGTCCAGAAGGGAGAAGTGAAGCTCCAGTACATCTCCACTGATGAGTTGATAGCAGATATTCTGACGAAGCCCTTGTCCAATGGGAAGTTTGTATACTTCAGGGACAAGCTGGGACTTGTGGAGATTACTCCCTTAGTTGAGGGGGAGTGCTGATATTCTTGCATTGTGGATAGTCAGTGTGTTGCTGGACTGACATTCTCCCTATGGAGAATGGTCCAGGTTGGACAGATTGCTGATGTATCATGGACTGACATTTTTTTGCAGAAATTGGTCCAGGATTGACATTCTCTTGTGGCACAGATGGTGACCTGATCAAGATGAATGGTCCGCCCCCTATGGCACGAATGGTGACTTGATTAGGGAGGTTGGTACATGACTGACATTTTCTCTATGGCACATATGGTGACCTGATTAGAGAAAGAGGTACGTGACTAGCATTCTTCTATGGCACATGTAGTGACCTGATTAGAAGAATGGTCCATGTAGCCCATGGCGGAGACTGTGTGTCTATGGACAATAGCTATGTGCTACTACGGTGGTTGTGTACCATTGGCGGAGGCTGTGTGTCTCTGGACAGTAGTTGTGTGCTACTACGGTGGTTGTGTACCACTGGTGGAGACTGTGTGTCTCTGGACAGTAGCTATGTGCTACTACGATGGTTGTGTACCATTGGCAGTGACTGTGTGTTACTGGACGGTAGCTATGTGCTACTAGCTGATTGCCATGGAGACCACCAGATCACTTTGGGAGCAGCTGTGTGCTGCTTGATCTCAGAGACCGTGACAGATGATTTGAGCTACCGATGGCATGGTAGTAGCTGTGTGCTACTAGTTGATTGCAAAGTAGTCAGTGGATTACTAGATGAAGACATTGTGGAAAGATACCTCCCTAGCTAAGAGGAAGTGTTGATGTTTTTGTAGCTGTGGGAGGAACTTTCCTCTAGACAACCTTTCTTACAAGAGAAAAAGATTCCGGAAGTCTAGGAAGACCACTGAACAACAGGAGAATACCCCAGAAGAGAATGTCTCCCTCGCTGAGAGGGAGTGTTGATGTTTGGGTAGCATGAGGAAGACATTCTCCTAGATTAATAATTAATAATATAATTATTAATTACTAAATAACATATATAATAAATAAGTAGTTATTTATTATCCAAGGGACGCATCCTTTCATGGATGGTCACCATATGTTCTTTATATATGGCACATTCATCATTGTAATAATACATTGATCTCACACATCATCTCATATATAAATTCAACAACAATATGTGTTTGTAGGTTAACGTACTCTATAGCTGTTATTTTGATTGGTGTTTTCAATTTCAAGTTATCTAGAATTTAAGTGAAATTCTGGAGGGTAGAATCTGCTTATCATGGTCTGATTTTTGACACCAATGTAAACAAATGTATGTTTCTATCGGAACTGCAAGTGACACTTCTCTATCTTCAATGATGCTCTCGAGCGTGTGTTGAAGTTGCAACGCTCAATCTTGTACAAACCAAGTGCTTACAGGCAACATGATATTCTTAAAAAAGTTTCATGCTACAAGCCTGGCAGTCGTCCTAGAGGCTTCTTGATATCCTCTAGCCTTATCTGGTGGTGAACCGGAGCATCCGTTATAATTTGTATTCTTCATTGATCCTTCTCAACATCAGAATCCATTGATCCTTTATGGAAAAGACTTCTTTGGGAATCTGAAAACATTGCTGGTCTGTCAATTCTTACCCACTTTTAAAGTCAAATCACTATTAATTAGGACAGTCTCAAGTTTGGAGTTGATTTTATTTCAGTTGGTATCCAGTTCTACCACTAGATTTAGTAAGTACAACCAAGCTGTGAAGTTGTTAATGCAAAAGACTCCCTTTTGAGTATCTTGTCGTGAAATCATTACTTCTTAAATATATTTAAGAAGTAATGATTTCATGACTCCTTATCCATATGCTTCACCCGACTTGAGATTGCCTTGGAATCAATAGTCGTGTCAACCTCTTTTCCCTTGGCCTTATGTATTGATCCATATTCACTGTTATTTGTGTAGATTTTTAATGACAAAAATCAACAAATTGAAATTTCTGTCAAACACTTAGCAACCTAGAGATCACTGTCTTCATAAACTTCATAAATGCCTTAAACCCACATTCATAAATTACCATACGCAGAAGTACACATTGCTAAGCAAAATAGCAACAAAAATAAACAGAATGTACAACAACCCATAAAACTCAGAAATTTAGGCAAATGCCAGGGAAAACCCAACGAGAGAGAGAGAGAGATATTATTCAGCTTTCATGAAAGTACAATACATCAACAAATACACATTTCCAGCCAAGGGAAATACCTCATAGCAGAAAAACAGTCCCACTAAATTCTGCCTCGATTTCCATGCCAAATCCGTACTGCTGTACGACCTGTTCTGTACCTCGAAATCTGTGCCAACAGTCAGCTGTACAGACTGTTTCGTATGGCCCAGAAACAACAACCAAAAGTCTGAAATCTGCCTCGAAAAATGTGCCCAAAACTGCCTCGATTTCTGTGCCCACTCTCACTTGCTGTACAGACTGTACGGATCCGTACAGTATGGCCTCCCACAACAGAAAAACAACTCAGCCACAAAACAAAAAATCTTTCCTTGGGATTTGTGCCCTAGCTCCCTTGGAAAACGTGCCCTCTTTGCTGCTCACTTTCCTCTCTCAAGCTTACTCAAAAAATCTCTCTCAATCTCCTCTCAATGTGTTTTGCACACTACCCAATGAATTCTTTTATAAATCTGAAAATGACATTTTCCCTCCAAAGTGTCTTTTCACCTTCCCCAACCCTAAATCCAAAGGCCAAGATTAGATCTTGCCTTTTTCAAGATCAAGGGTCATTATCCATTCCCTCCAAAATGAATCACTTGAAAATTGAAATATTAAAGTGATTTCACTTTATTACATAAGTGCTTTATGAAATAAAGTCACTTTAAAATTAGAAGGTACACTTTATTAAAAAAAAGTCACTTTAATAAAAGAACCACTTAAAACAACTTCATAAAAACTCATTACAAAGTTAAGTGACTGGTAGTGTAAATATAAGGTAACATCCGCATACAAGACAAAACATGCGGAGTACCTTCCGAGCTAAAAAGCTAACACTCCCTCTTAGCGAGGGAAGTACTCGCTGCCACCACTATCATCTGGTTCGATCACACTGTGCTCTGTAGGAGCTCCCTTTGAACCTGGAACCATCCTCAACACCTGCACATAACTCAAACTAGAAGATCTTCTCCTGGCAACATCCTGGAACCTTGAGCTCACTTCATCTTGAGCATTGGTTTGATCAACCTGGCTAAGCCTCCTGCCAGTGCTCAGAAGAGACTCGCTCTCTTCTCTCGGAATGCAAGACTGAATCCTTGGCGCCACCGCAGTCTCAGAAGCCTCCTCACGCTCCTCATCCGACGCTGTATCATACACTGAAGGTTGTCCTCTCAACATATACAACATGTCCACCCGATTATCAATCAACTGCAGCTCTATCGGGTCCACTCCCTGCCTGTAGATAAAGACATGTTCCCTCTTGAACAATACGCAATATCCTACATCCTCCAAGGCTGAGACTGAGAGCAAGTTAACCCTCAACCTTGGAACAAAGAGAACTCCATCAAGCTCCAAGAGTCCCCCAAACTCGAGTTGGAATCTAACATTCCCAACTCCACGTACAGCTTTAGTCATACCACCTTCATTTACCACCTGTCAGCCAGGACCAATCTCTGTGAAATCTAGGAATACTCCCCAGATTCCCGTCATGTGGCTAGAGGCTCCACTATCCACAATCCATCTGATATCACCTCCAAATCCTCCGCTGTCGACACTAGAAACTAGGGTCACCAAAGAAAATTCCTTTTCGTACTTGGAAGCAAAGTCCTCCATGGCTGTTGTAGCAGCTGTCTCAGGCCCCTCTGGTTTCATCTTCTTCTTCCTCTCAGGACAACGAGAGGCAAGGTGCCCCAACTGGTTACAACAAGAGCATCTGACTTTACTCAAGTCCCTTTTGGAACTTCCTTTCTTCTTGCTCTTTGCAGTAAGAGCAACATTCTCATCAACTCTATCTGTCTTCTGTTCACTGCTCTGAGACCTTTCTCGGATCTCCTCCTGAGTGAAATCATCCCACAGTCTGCTCCAATCTGGTAGATGCTCATGTCCCACCCCACACTTCACGGAGACTTCCCATTCTTTGGTGAAGCCATTTAAGGCTATCCTCACCAACTCAGAATCCGTAATGACCTCTCCAACAATTGCCAGCTCATCTTTTACTTGAGCCACTCGGGTAAGATAAGAAGAGACACTCTCCTCCTTACCCATCTTGGTATCATGCAACTTAGCCTTCAAGGCCATCTTCTGGTTCTCGTTCTTTGCCTCAAACAAGTTTTTAAGTGCATCCCACATCTCCTTGGCAGACTTTTTCTTAGCCAAGTGTGGGATAAGGTGATCCTTCACCCCATCCAGAATAATCCTCTGAGCCTTGGCGTCCTTGACGTCATGCAAGTCCAAAGCAACAGGATCTGCTGCGGGAGTTGCCACAACAGAGTTGACATAGTTATAAATTTTGTTCTCCTTGAGAACCACTGACAATCAGACCTTCCATTGCAAATAGTTGGAAATGCCATCCAACCGATCCTCATATCTAATGCTTGCAACCATATTCCCTGTCACAACTCAAGGAAAACAATCACACCCTTTTGCCCAAAAATCACACTGCCCACTGTCACTCAGAGACAAAGCTCTGAGAGCATGTAGATTTTTAATGACAAAAATCAACAAACTGAAATTTCTGTCAAACACTTAGCAACCTAGAGATAATTGTCTTCATAAACTTTATAAATGCCTTAAACCCACATTCAGAAATTACCATAAGCAGAAATACACATTGCTAAGCAAAATAGCAGCAGAAATAAATAGAGTGGACAACAAACCATAAAACTCAGAAATTTAGGCAAATGCCAGGGAAAACCCCAATGTGGGGAAACCCAACGAGAGAGAGAGATATTATTCAGCTTTCAGGAAAGTACAATACAACAACAAATACACATTTCCAGCCAAGGGAAATATCTCACAGCACCAAAACAGTCCCACTAAATTCTGCCTCGATTTCTGTGCCAAATCCGTACTGCTGTACGGCCTGTTCTGTACCTCGAAATCTGTGCCAACAGTCAACTGTATGGACTGTTCCATATGGCCTAGAAACAACAACCAAAAGTCCGAAATCCGCCTCGACAAACATGCCCCAAATTGCCTCGATTTCCGTGCCCACTCTCGCTTGTTGTACGGATCCATACAGTTCGGCCTCCCACAACAGAAAAATAACTCAGCCACAAAACAAAAAATCTTTCCTTGGGATTTGTGCCCTAGCTCCCTTGGAAAACGTGTCCTCTTTGCTGCTCACTTTCCTCTCTCAAGCTTACTCAAAAAATCTCTCTCAATCTCCACTCGATGTGTCTTGCACACTACCCAATGCATTCTTTTATAAATCTGAAAATGACATTTTCCCTCCAAAGTGTCTTTTCACCTTCCCCACCCTAAATCCAAAGGCCAAGATTAGATCTTGTTTTTTTCAAGATCAAGGGTCATGATCCATTCCCTCCAAAATGAATCACTTGAAATATTAAAGTGATTTCACTTTATTACATAAGTGGTTTATGAAATAAAGTCACTTTAAAATTAGAAGGTACACTTTATTAAAAAAAAAGTCACTTTAATAAAAGAACCACTTAAAACAACTTTATAAAAACTCATTACAAAGTTAAGTGATTGGTTGTGTAAATATAACTTATAAGGTAACATCTGCATACAAGACAAAACATGCGGAGTACCTTCCGAGCTAAAAAGCTAACAATTTGTTTGTGAGGACAGCTAATTTTTTTCAACTATAGTAACTCAGAATTGTTTGGAAGCTACGTTAGCTTACAAATAAGATTAATTGTTATTAGAAAAGTATATTTTGATGGAACTTGATGTAGCCGATGAAAATGGCAGCTTTTGTCATGTTATCTCATATAATTTTATTAGTGATATTTCTTGTTTAGGCACTCTTTGAATTCCAATATCAGGTTCAACTTAATCAACCTGAAGTGGCTCATTAGACCACATCTTCTTGGTTCCGAATATTCATATCATTCCAATATTTCTTAGTTTCTAAATAGGGCATAATTGCTTGATTTAATTTTTTGTTTTGTGAAAAGATTGTCATGGATCGAATATAACTTTTGCTGTCAGGCTATTGGGGCTGAACATGGAGAGGCTTTTGAAGCTTATAGACCAAATGGACCGCTAAAAGTTGATGTGGTAAGTGCCTTTCAAGCATGTGATCAAATGTTGTAATCTGACAGGCTTTATGGAATCCGTATCTGACAGCATTACTATTTTTCTTTGTAAGTTGTGTGCATTTCAATTTTTTTCTTCTACTGTTCCAACCTGAAGTATAACATTCTTTTTTAACTTAATCACAGGATTTCCTAAATGATCGAATGCGTGAAAGTGGCCTTCAAAGAATACGATATGCTATGAAACCTGATGAAGCCTTCGGTCTTATTTTCTCCTGGGACAATGTTGTGGTAAGTGAAATTTGGTATGATTTTGCTTGTAGTTTAAATGTTCCACCTATAGATGAGAGATATTAGCCCTTAGTAGTCTCTATTTGGGCTTGAGAGCTTGCTTGTAGTTGAATCCATCACCTCAAAGAGCTTGTTTCTAAGTTTTCTTCTGGTTTTAAGAACACCTATACAGTCATTATGGTACCGGCACAGTGTTACCAGATGCATCCCAGTCCAAATGGGCTTGAATCTGACTCTGCTCAGTGAGGAAACTGAGCTTAGTCCGCTCCATTCTGAATTTGACTCAGCCCTGAGTTATATTTGCGAGTATTACTTGGACTCTCAAGTCAAATGCAAGTCAGATTGGCTCAGCAAGTCTTGCAAGTCAGAGTCAGTCATCTGTCTATATAGGGCAGAAAACAAGCACTCATTTTGCTTGTTTTTCTGACCTTAATTCATAGTAGACATCTGCCAGACCTGTCAACTATCTAGAATCCATGGCGTTTTATTCTATGTACTATCATCTGTGTTTTTTAAATGTGTGTTGATGTCTATTAGTTCTATATAAATGAGATGGACTTTACTCAAAGGTGCAGTACAAGGCTTAGTGGGTTTTATTTCCATCCTACTACACTCTAAAATCTTAGGATGTTTTCGACCATAGAAAAACAATAATTACTGGAATGTGAAGTATCCTTTCAAAGTTTCAACCCAATGATCACCATTATATATATGTAAGTATATATAATTAAAACTTTGCCCCATGAATCTCTACACCTGAGAACAAATACCTAAGGTTTACATATGAGTTTAGGACAATGGATGAGAGCATTGTCTGCAGAAAGAGAAAAGTCTGGCATGTCTATATTTCTTTATACATGAAGTTAAATAAGATAGCTGAGTATAATTTCCACAATCATAGCCAAGGTTTCATTGTAAACTCTTTCAGCTGTTGCTTAGGACTAGATCCCTAATCCATTCATTCTCCCATTCTGTAAGATACAAAAGTGTACAGCTATGAAATCTATCATTGGTGTATAATTAAGGCTGCTTAAAGACAAAGTTTTACCATACTTACAATTGGGTAGTACTTTACCAATGTTTGGTATCTAAAAAACTCATGATTTTGGCATGTTCTAAACCTAACTAGGCTTGAAATTAGACCTGGAGAATGTTGAGCAGGTGTAGCCACCTGCAACTGACATTAAATGCACAAAATAGCTTTCTAGAGCCTTTGGAGTGAGTTGCAGTAGGTAGAAATCAATTGGACCATCTTAGGGAAACTTTGGTGGTCAAAGATGCTAAATCATACATCATTAATGCACAAATAAGCTCCTGCAGTAGATCTGCTCCAATGTGAATACAAGAATTCTTATAATTCCACAGAACAGCGGAAAAGTCAATTTACAAGTCATTTTTACAGAATGAGGTTTCTTGCAGCCTTTGTATAGTTAGTCTAGCTGGCAAACCCCCTCATATGGGAGGGATTGATTTAAATCCTTATTTTGTAGGAAAGAGTTTAGCTAAGAAGGGTCTTCATTCTTGGGAAGATGTGTGAAATATAGCGATGGGAGATTGGCGGAGTTGGAGAGTTATCAATCACTCATAAATATTGTCGATTGTTGATAGAATGATTTTTTATAGTCTGCAAGGTCTTTCTAGAATTTCATCTATTGAATTTGAGCTTCAATTGTCGTGGACCAATTTGCAAGGATTGGAAGTGACCCTAAGAAAAGCTGTTTATGAATTACAGGAATAAAGAGAGCATTGTCTGCAGAAAGAATTTGGCCAAAGCCCCCAACTGTAGCATGGATTAATAAACAGATGGGCTCAACTAAATGTCAAAGACAAATGGATTAGGAGGTGCCTCGATGTTTGGAAAACCTTCCTTATTGTTAGGACCAAGATGCTTCAATGGCCGATGCTTTTTTTTCACAGGGAATTTTAGAAACGTGCCGGAGGGGTTGCTCCATATAACATCGGCTTCCTTCTGCTTAGATGCTAGCTTTGAAGGCTATCTATTTTCCCAAATTCTCTTGGGACTTGCACTCGATCTCATCCCTTTTTAACGTACAATTTGGGTTGGGTTCACCACAATGAGAATGAAACCTTGCTGGATGGCTTAACACTTTGTCAACCAAAGCAATGAACCAAGGCTGTATTGGTAATGGTTAGTGCTTAATTAGAGCCTAGTAGTTAAAGATGAATGTCACACACACATCTAACAAATGGGTGTTGCATGGTTTGTGAAAAAGTAGAGATTGTTAAACATGTATTGTAAGTGCAGAGTTGCATGGATGTTTTGGGAATGGATTGCCTATGAGTATGCCATTCTTATTAGTAGTTATCTTTATTGGATGAAGTTAGTTTGGGAGATAGGTTGATGATCATTGAGTATGTTAGAGGGATTATGCAACATGATAAGGTTGGCGAGAATCTCCTTTTTTATGGTGGAGATATCAAGTTACTTTCAGTGGGTGTGTCCCTCCTTTTAAGTTGGGAAATAAAGAAAAAACTAATAATCTATATTATTGTTCATAAATGATGAAAATAGGTCAATAGGTCTTGAAAGTACATCAAGCAACAAAGGCAATGTGAGAGTGCCTGAGGCATCCCCTGGAAGGGAAAGAAAAACAAGATTGTAGACTAGTAAAAGGAAAAATAATGAATTAACTATACAAACCCAAATAGGTAAACACTAGACAGTGAAGTAGAGATTGATCTTGTAAAAGAGGAGAGGAAGTACAAGCACTCATGTAGTAGAGAAAGTTAGTTAGATGATGAGCAAAAGGACAAGTAAAGAATTAGATTTCCATCTGCACAAGATTCAAAGGAGCCTATAACCCTATCAACCACCACAAAAGCAACAATGTTGAGCTTGATGATATCTTCTAAAATATGGCTTGGGCTAAGAGGGCTAGGATGGACTATCTTGGGGATATTGGGTGCTCTTATTGAGTCTCTCCTAACATCCAGGTTGATGGATCTCTAGTGGAAGAGAGGAATTTGGTGATGGATCATTTGTATATAAGATCCAAGCTGGGAACATGAGGGACAATGATCCCCCTAAACTAGATGCTTGAGCTAGCATGTCTAGGTGACCTTATGGCATATCTGGATGGCTTGAAGGTAGCTCAAGAAGGGAGTCACCACCTCATTGATCAATTGCCATAAGTGCTTGTGATTGGAACTTTGTCAAGTGCTTTATGCCGCACTACTTGAAATAGGCTGAAAGAAAATCAATTTAATGGATCTGGGCATAGAAGAGGTTTGTTGTTTGAAAGTAACTAAACACTTCTTAAAGATGGATAGCTAAACAATTCTGGTAAGACTAAAATGTTGAGAGAAAAATTCACGGTTTAGGTTTCATGCATTGGCATTTTTCGTATACAAGCAGTCCTTGTCCATGTTGTGAGGGGTAGTTTGCATAATCACATCCTTTCTCATTAGTTTGTACGCCTTGATGTATTCTTTTGTTCAATAATGCAATACAAAATGCATTTTCCAAAATAACACATCATACACTATCATCTTTTGGGAGCAACATGCCTATTTTGCAAGTAGGACAACCTAAAAGCTCTCATGACCTATTATAAGATAATTTTCTAATTTGACTAGGGTTGATCATGGTCATCAAATTTGAGTAAAGTTCGACCTTTTTTATAACTTTAAGTTTTATGTTCAATACTTGTCTTCTTTACCTTCATCTCTTCTCCTACGATAACAATTTTATCTCGAAGGTATTTATCTTCTTCTTCATTGTGTTAAAAGTATTTTTATGGGTTTGGGTTGCTTCCTTCACTTAGGTTGGCCTTTCCTTGCCCCCATTTGGAAACATATAGCCTTTCCTTTGCTAAGTGCAGGAAGGGTCCTTTCTTTTGCTCACTATGCAAAAGAAATTTTGTTACATACATAAAGTATCTATAAAAAGCATTACTTATATATTATAATAATAATAAAACACCGAGGGTCATAACCCTTCACCTCGTGACCCATCAATGTTTATATATGCCATCACAAAGGTTTTTTTTATCTTTCTAAATGGAAACCCATCTTTTTATGAATGGTAAACTTGGAAATAAGCTTGACCCACCATGACACACTTAAGTGATGAATAAGGTTTGTTGGTACCTTGCTAGTGCCATTATAATAATCTGCACAAAGGCCACATCAACAATATTCAATATAACCAATCCCCACATCTCAGGGGAGGAGCATGCTCGTCGGGATTTGAACCTAGGTCATTATCATAAACTGCTTCAAGTTGCTACTCGACCACAACTTGATGGACTAGTGAAGGTTATTGTAAACTAATATATATCTATCTATATATATACGATTAAATAAGACAAAGATGTCTATAATATGGATATACATATACATATATGTATATGTATTACATTGCTATTTGACCCACACTTGGGCCACCAATATGGGGTTACACTCATATCATTGTTTGAGATTATGAACATGTGGTAGCCAAAATTTCTTCTTGTTGCTTTTTGCACCCCCTCCTACTACTGTCACTTACCAACAACCGACCCACTCCACTGTCTCCTCCATACCTCTTGATCTTTGCTTTGATCACCTACGGTTTGGTTTGCTTGAACAACACTATGAATACATTGCCATCATTCCCAGCCCTTGTCTGCCATCACTCCAAGTAGCCAATCTACTCTCCTGTACTTCCATAGTGTTACCACCTGAAAATGCAATTCCAATTTGCATTTTTGGAAGCATTCTTGTTAGTATCATTTCACCAAGGACATGTGAATTTTGGCAGCTCAGGTTTACCTTATCTTTCACATGGATTAAGGATGTTTTCCTCTTTAGAGGTATTTTTGGATGAATTCACATATTTGGAGGTAGTGTTGCACATGGGGAAAAGATTCACCTTTTGGAGCACTAATCTACATATTTTTATGCATATTTTTTTATTGGAGGGTTTATGGTGACCATATTTCTTGATTAAAATGAGAGCTTGAGGAACGCTCCACATGGAGGAGTTTAGAATAGCCCAAACATAAAAAAAATCATTCCTAAAGAGGAGTTCTTGATTTGAAAGATGACACATGGCCTTGAGATGGAGCCGTCTAATCTTGGAGTGAATATCCCTCTTTGGCAAGTTATTTGATGGAATCCAGCAATGGAAAATCAAGATTTTGACAATGAAATTCTGCAATTTTGCAAAATTTGACACTGCAGATGGATTCGTATGTCCCCATTTTCATTGGAACAACTCCATACTACAATTTCAATGATTAAAACTTGTAATTCCAACAATTTGTCAAAAATCCTGCTGAAATTATAAAGAAAACTAGCCGGAAAGTAAGGGCTGTTTGCTACAAGATTAGCTTACTCCCCTTGAGATCTCTTATTCAAAGTCAAATATACATGCTTAAAGGTGCACTCTTCATTAATTGACGTTTTTAAAGTATTTTAGTGCATTTATATCAAGAAATTAGTTACATTAAAGAGGAGTGCTGCAATTTCTTATGGATTAGTTTTGAAAAGAAATTGTTGCATGGCCCATTTTTTGAGGAGTGCTCATCATCCAAGGAGGGGATTAATGAACCCTTAACCACCTTTTGCACATTTATCAAGGGCTCATCACTCTTGTTGATGTATGTAGCATCGGACATGTACTTCCACGTCGGTTTGTGTCTAAGATGTGGGAGTCGTCCTTAATACCTCTCAGGACTTGGAGATTCGCTTTAATATTGTGATTATTAAAGTGAATGTACTTTTGTAATTT
This sequence comes from Picea sitchensis, assembly GCA_010110895.2. Classification (NCBI taxonomy): domain Eukaryota; kingdom Viridiplantae; phylum Streptophyta; class Pinopsida; order Pinales; family Pinaceae; genus Picea; species Picea sitchensis. Next base: position 23,647 of record SNQJ01S0134159.1, read on the forward strand.
ATGTGAGTTTAATTTAATTAAATGCCTAAGTATTTGACAATAGTAATTAAATTAAATCCTAGCCATTAGATCTCAAGTGAAGGTGAGATTTAATCTCATTCCTTGATCACTTTGGAGATCTAGGGTTTTGGATTTAGGGTAAACTCAAGGTTATAAAAGGGAGCCTAAGTGAGAGGAGTAGACACACAAAATTAGTTAGTGAGATCTCATTGATTGGGTGGATAAGGACTTCCATCCATGTGTGTAGGGGTAGGGGCCGAGGAAAGGAGCAAGGGGCAACAAGGGAGATAACAACCAACCAACAAGATCGAAGGACTGATCTTGAGGTTTATAAGGCTTGGCTATTTGCTGATTTGTATTTTCCTTAGGTGGGCCATTATTCCAGGATGGGAGCCTAGGATTTTATTTAATAAAATCAACAAGGTATTGGTTTTCCCTTAGGGTTTTTTCCAGGGGTAATTTACCCAGAAACCTTGTGTGCAATGTGTATGGTTTCCATATGATTCTGTTGTAATGTTTGGTTAGTAATTCAACTGTGTAGTTATTCAATAAAGTAGTTTATTTGGAACTAATTGCTAGGTGTTGGATTAAATGAAATTTAACATGGTATTAGAGCTACGGTTTTGAAGAAGGAAAGCGGCTTACACAAACATGATTAAATGCAACACAAAATATTTTTATCTTTGTAGGTATGTGGGTAAAGTTAAACCTAGAAAATAAAAACAAAAAGAAGGGTAGCGTACGACCGCCGTACAACAACCATACAACCGCCTTACAGATACGATCGCATAGGTTGTAGAAAGTGCAGCTGCCACATGTTGGAAAAGACGTGGAATCTTTCGTGTGAGTAGGTGATGACATAGAGGGACGATTGGTGATGCAGGAGTAAGCCGCGAGCTGGCTGAGTTAGCAGATTGTTGGGAGATCGCATGTGTCATGGATCGTGAGTTGCTGTAGAAAGCCGGGAGTTGAGGTGCACGATCGGGTTGCAACAGAAGAATCGCGCAGGTGGTTGGAGTAGTCTGCAGGTGTTGCAATTGTGGCCGCCGAGGAAGAAGGCTCACGGAAAGAAGATGACTGGGTGGATCGGGTCATGGTCGACAACCAACAACTGCAGCCGCTAGCAAAGAAAGGCGTCGACAGAGAGTGGCGTGAAGTGTTGCACAAGACGTGGAAATTGTTGAGCGTGGGACTGCAGTGGTCGCACGAGTGAGTAGAGGATTCTACGCGCAGGGGGTCGTGGACTACATTGGCTGGGTGTGAGAGTAGAGTTGCCGGCAGCGGAAAGGATCGGGCGGCGTGAGTTGGAGCATAGGAGCAACAAAGGCGACGGATGTTAGAGGAGTCGCTGGGTTGCAGCCACAACCACCAGCAACAACTGCGGACTGCAATTGCAACCACAACCACAACTGGACTGTTAGCTGGCAACTGTCAGCATAACAGTCGACCAGCAAGGCCGCAGGGCTGTGGCAGACCCAGGAGGCCACCGGGAAACCAAGAAGGGCTCAGACAACCCATAAAAATTCAGGTAGTAGTAGGACAGAACGCACGAAGCCCCGGGCAGCAGCAGAAGGCTGCGGGCAGCCTCAGGCAGGGGTCCGGGTAGCCGAAAAATTGTGTTGAGTGGTTTGCTGAGCAATGGAAAGCAGTAGAGTGGCAGAGAACAAGCAACAAGTAGCTCCGAAGTTTGAGCAACTCAGAGGGAGTCAACCTTCAGGTTCAAGTGGGAAGGAGCAACCTTCCAAATCTGTCAAGAAGGAGTCATGGTATGAGATGGCCATGCAGGATGCTCAGAAGCAGGAGGCTTCTAGGAGCATGTTCAAAGGCAACAAGTCTTCAAAGAAGGAACAAGATGGGAGGGATAGCTTTCTGTTTAGAGGGAGCAGTCAATCAGGTGGATTGGAGAGTAGCCATGATAGCAAAGACAGAGCCACCTCCAGGTGGTGGAAGTACCTTCCTTGCTAAGAGGGAGTGTTGATGTATGTAGCATTGGACAAGTACTTCCATGTCGGTTTGTGTCTAACACGTGGGAGTCATCCTTAATGCCTCTCAAGACTTAGGAGATTCAATTTAATATTGTGATTATTAAAGTGAATGTACTTTTGTAATTGATGTGAGTTTAATTTAATTAAATGCCTAAGTATTTGGCATTAGTAATTAAATTAAATCCTAGCCATTAGATCTAAAGTGAAGGTGAGATTTAATCTCAACCCTTGATCACTTTAGAGATCTAGGGTAAACTCAAGGTTATTAAAGGCAACCTAAGTTAGAGGAGTAGACACACACATAATGAGTGAGTGAGATCTCATTGATTGGGTGGAGAAGGACTTCCATCCAAGTGTGCAGGGGCAGGGGCCGAGGAAAGGAGCAAAGGGGCAACAAAGGAGATAGCATCCAACAATCAAGATCGAAGGATTGATCTTGAGGTTTGTAAGGCTTGGCTATTTGCTGATTTGTATTTTCCTCAGGTGGGCCATTATCCCAAGATGGGAGCCCCGGATTTTATCTAATAAAATGCCCCGGATTTTATCTAATAAAATGAACAATGTACTGGTTTTCCCTTAGGGTTTTTTCCAGGGGTAATTTATGTAAAATTTCCCGGTCCTATCAGCAGTCTTCTTGGTCTGTCTTTGACCAAGCTAAGACACTAAGTTTCTTGCTGTCATAAATTTGTTTTCTGCTGTTTTATAACAGCCAACTGTAGTTTTGTTTCTGCTGATTTGTTATGGTTGTTATTGTCTGTTTGGGTGCTCTAGCAAGTAGTTTCAGGTTAGGAAAAATACATACATGCTTTCCAAATAATAACAACACACCTATTCTATCTTTTATGCTGAAATATGGACAGAAATAAGAGCTTCTAACAGCAGCTAAAATGCATGTGTAGACACAGGTATTTTTGGTCACATGACCTTGGATAAAAAAAACCCGGGGAAAACCGGTTTGGAATGTGATGTATATATAGGGGTAAGAGCAATGAAATCCCTGTCTGGGTAAAATGCAATACAAGTAAAGACACGGTACAATAGCAACTCGGAATGAAAGAGTATCAACCTCAAGGAAGGAGAAATGTATGGTCGCCCCTCTGAAGCCCCGCGGATCTGCTCGAGAATCAGTAGGATGCACGATATGAAACCCCTCACAAGAATGGTACGTCTGTGCGTGGTCACTATGCAGTACGACATCAATGGAAGCTGATGGCTAGAAATTCCTCCAGGTGACAAACAGCCTGGTAAAGCCATGCGCCCTCCTCTGTTGAAGAACCTCTCCAATAAAATAAGGAAGAATGTTGCTCCAAGCTGCCAGTAATGGATGCAAGCGACCTCCTCTTCCTCACCTCAAGCATAAAACCTCATCTCCAAAGCTCCAAAGCTCCTCCTCTCATGAACAAAAGCCTCCCTGAAACAATGCGCCCCTCCTTTGGCCATTGCCCCTCTTTAGGCAAAATAGAAAACCCTAAAGATCCAAGGGATGAGATCATCCCCTAATCAAGGGTTGAGATCACTCCTCATACATCAGTCTGCAGCCTGGGTTCAAATTCCCTAGTCACTTTATATCCCTCAAAAATCACCAAAAGGTAATTTAGCAATATTTCACTTTTGCCAAAAGTGACATAATGTGCTTTAACCAAAGTCAAAGTACAAATAGACATAAAGTACTAGGACAAGTGCCAAATGACTTTCCCACATGTGCTAAGGAGGGAAAACACATGGGAACACCTCCCAGGTACACAAATCCATACTCCCTCTCACAGAAGGTGTTCCCTCACCAAGCCATCTTGTCTCGAAAGACATACTTACCGTCAGGGCCTTGGGTGAGCTCACGCAACACCTTCCGTCACAATGAAATGTCGTGAGCGCCCTCTGAACCAGTCCAGGATGAAGTGGTGTCGATCTCCAATAGCCGCCCAGGCCTGTCATGGAACACCGGATTCTCGGAGAGTTTTATGCAACTTCGATTGTCGCAATGATCAAGGTGAACCATCCTGTCCAAATAACCCAACCGACATCTTCTTGACAAATGGCCTCTGGCCAGCGACTAAAACACCATATACTCTGCCGCAAGACTCAAAACAATACGACTTACGCTTGGTGAACCGAACAAGTCCGACCCAAACTAAGCGGCACCACGAGGTGCTTTTCATCGGTAGCATCACCCAGTCTGAATGTGTAGCCAATAAAGTAACTCCATCTCCCCCGACATAATCTAGGCCATAGTCCACTATCCCGACAACATATCTCAAGACATGTTTTGCCCCCAATCATATGAACACCCCGCGGCTCGACCGTGTACTGGCTGAGGGTGTTCCGCGGCCAAAAGCTGTATCTGATGCAGTGTTAACAGTCATCCCAGTGAATTAGATCGGCGCACATGGTAGCATCCTGGCCCAGCTGTCGAGGCGGTAGAGCTTATTCTAGTTAGTGATCATGGAGATTCAGCGACAAACCTCTGATCCTCCATCCCGAAACACGCTTTCAGGCTCTCTGGCACGCATACTTTCCCTGCCCAGAAATATGTGACCTGCTCACGCCATACCTCCATGCCCAGGAAAATAGTGCATCAACCCAATATCACTCATCTCAAATTACGCTTTGCGGTCCGACTTGCTTGCGGTGGAGATATAGGATCCTCGACTCTGTGATGAACAAATCATCCACATATGAGTATGTGAGAATAAGCGTGTCCTCACCTCTAATGATGAAATAGAGGTTTGGATCAGTATCGCTCTTCTCGAAGCCCATCTGGAAGCAAACGATTGTATCAGGAATACCAAGCTTTCCGGAGCTTGCTTGGAATAATAAGTGCGCTTTCTCGGAAGGCACTGCATTGAACTCACAATCACTCACCTCTCAAAGCCACGTGAACGCTCAATGTACCTCTCTATGAAGCCATTGATGTGGTCTTAACATCCATCGATGAATGCGCCAACCCATCTCTTTTGCTATGGCAATAATAGTCCTAATGGAGTGTATCTCGCAACTGGTGCCCGAATGTCTCATCTGTCGACTCCCTCAATCGAGAGAAGCCCCGTGCCACAAATCGAGCCCAATGTTTCTCCATGCGCCATCTAGCGGCAATCTTAGTCTTAACAACCATCTAGAGTCCGCAGCGGACTTCCCCACGAATCTCGGAACCACATCCCAAACATCGTTGCTTACAATAGAATCATACTCCTCAACCATGGCCTCTTTCGCCATGCGATGATCCACTTTACTGCGCAAATGTCGTGGCTCTTGTCCACGGCGGTGGTCACTCACGTGCCAATGTCTCCCCAATGTTGGTGGCCTCTACATGCGACTGATCCTTGGGCTCCCCTACATTCTCGATGGCCTCGCCGGGGTCTCTTGAAATCATCTAGGTCTCCTCTTCCATGAAGTGGTCCAGCGAAGTGAGGTCTCTTTGCCCAAGTGTAATGGCCTCGGGACTTGCCGCAACACTCTGCGATACTGAAGTCTGAACTCCCTCTGAATTCTGTGCCCCATCAAACTGAACATGCTCTGACTGTATTTCTGAAGGCATTGCATGGTGATACTTGTCACCCGACTTCTGGCATATCTCGACCAGTACTCCCTCTGGCCTGAGAGTGGCTTCTGCAGCATCATCCTTAAGCTATGGCTTCGACTCAAGTGATCTCCCAAAAGCCTTATCCTCCTCAAATCTCACATCTCTGCTCCCAATCACTCTCCTAAGTGATGCAATGTAGATCGGGTAGGCTTTTGACACCTCCCAGTATCCAACTAGAATCCTTTGCTGGGCTGTGGGGTCTAGCTCCGTCCTCCCCTCTGTGGGGACATGTGAAAATGTAGCACATCCAAAGATCCAGATATGCTCAACATCGGGCCTCAACCCTGTGAAAGCCTCCTGGGGTCATCTTCCCCCAAAATGCTGGGGACTCACATTGCAGGATAAGCTGCGGTAGCATGCCTCTTGCCCACAGAATTACAAAGGCGGACTCGATCATCTTGACATAGATCTCGGCGCACTGTAATAACCAGTTCTTCCCTCTCGGCAACCGGGATTTTGTTTGGGGTTGTATGGTACGGTCATATCTCTCCTGATGCCCTTCTTGGCGCAGAAGTCCACAAACTCTCTCGAAGAATACTCTCCCGTTTATTAGAGCCATGAGACCAGTCTTCTTTCTGTCACGGTTCTCCACAAGAGCTCCGAATTCTTGGAACCGTTTGAAGACCTAACTCTTGGTCTTTAGGAGATAGATCCAAGTCTTCCTTGAGTAGTGGTCAATGAATGTGAGATAATACTCACAACCACTCAAGGACTTTTGGGACATGGGCCCACACACATCCGTGTGTACTAAATCGAGTATCCCAACTGACCTACTGTCACTGCTGGGAAAAAAACAGTCTTGGTGTACTTCCCAAGCGCACACCCTCTGCAAACATCCACGATGCTGCAATGCCCGGTCGTGGCACTCCGGTCATAGCCTCTCTCAATCCTCCAAGAGCCCCATGATGCAGGTGGGCCATCTGCGATGCCACAACTCACATAACATGCTGGCCGTAGCGGCCACCAGCGCGTGAGTGGCGAGGAGAAAAGTAATCACAATGGGTTCAGTCTCTCCCACTCCAATCCTCTGTGCTGGGTCCATAGAAGCTCCTCTGCTGATGCCACAGCTCACATAGCTGTCTGTGGCATGTGGCCACCAGCGCGTGAGTGGCGGAAAAGTAATAAATACGGTTCAGATCTCTCCTCCAATCCTCTGTGCTAGGTCCCTTAAATCAATACCTGGGCCAATAAACAAAACCTCAAGGCCTGCGTACGGAGGGTGGAAACGAAATCAAGTTCTTCTTCATCCCGAGGACGAAAAGAACATCTGTAAACGATATAGGTGGCAAGTCCTCTCTCCAAAAAGCGTACCAATCCCGAGAAACTGTAACAATCCTGTCATCTCCCAAAGAGATATCTATCGTGACATCAGGATCTCTGAGATCAATGCTCTGAATCCAGTCCGCTGTAACCGAAACCCATTGTCTATATACCAAATATCGGTGAATACTCAGCAGTACAACAAACATGAAAGGCACCTCCCTGCAGGCCCGAATTCGGAAAAGTCTACCTCCTCTGTGGCCCAGCGGCTGTACCACCCTTGTTCTTCTTCTGTTGGGACCTTTGTCCTGCATAGTGCTCGAACTTCTTACAAACAAAACACTTCACTTTGCTCATATCTGCCCTGACCACTGCCATGACCACTACTCGGCCACTGCCCACTCGATGCGCCACTCTGCTCCTCCTCCACTCCGGTGAGGCTGGCCCCCAGTCTTGGCACCTTCATGACCACCACGGTCTTCTTCTTGCCTTTGCCCAAAGAGCAAGATCCTCACCACCGACCACTCTGCTGCTGCCATTTTGCGGAAGACTCGATGCTAACTTTGATCTCCCTCTGGCCAGTCATCCCACATCACCTCTCCCATGTGGGCAAGTATACGGCAACAATACCACAGCATGAATGGACCCCGCCGGTTTGGTGAAGCTATGCAAACGCCTCGCAAGAGTTGGGCTCAATCACCCTCGTAGAAGCGGCAAATTTCGATCTAAAGATGCGGGTGAATCTGGCGAAATGAAAGCTGACTCATCGCAGGCATGCGAATGCTCCCCGAGCTATCATGAAGAACCATCTTCCGGTTCTCATTAGAATCTCATATAAGCGGGTCAAAGCTGCCCACATCACGATAGCCATGCCTTCCGAAATATGGGGGTATAATGTGATCTCGGATCCCGTCCAGTCGTCCTCTTAACCTTGTTGTTCCTCTTCACATGCTCATAATCAAAGGCAAGGGAGCGATCGCGAGAATCAGCCGGAACAACCGCCCGACATGTATCCCATAGCTCAGGGTCCTCAAAGAGCGAAGACCATTACGACCTTCCGAAGACCGGTTGCTAGCTCAACTAATAGCCTATCCTCAACCATCGGGGTCTTCGACATCAAGCTGTCAATCTACGGTGGCGATCTTTCACCTTAGGGGTACCTTGCCTCCTCCACAGTCAGCAGATTGAAAGAACTTAATGGTGACCTCACTTCCTGTCAAATGGGTGTGAAAAGGGTCAAATAGATCAGTCTCACTCATACTGCGTAGGTGTGAAAAGAGGCCCGATCTCGGTGCTCAAACTGCCCAAAAAACTCACTGCAGAAATCTGCCAAGTGTCAGCCATCGAAGGAGTCAATGGCTGTCCTCAAGAATCAACCTAGTGAATGTATATGGCAGCCACACACAAATCGCTGTCATCCAAGCGGCTGTCAAACTGTCCCGAAAAATCAGCGACCAAAGCTCATTACCGTAAAATTTCGGGTCCTGCTCAGTGATCTTCTTGGTGCAGTCTTTGACCAAGCTAAGTTCTTAAGTTTCTCTGCTGTTTTAAATTTGTTTTCTGCTGTTTTTATAACAGCCAAGCGTGGATTTTGTTTCTGCTGATTTGTTATGGTTGTTATTGTGTGTTTGGGTGCTCTAGCAAGTAGTTTCGGGTTAGGAAAAATACATACATGCTTTCCAAATAATAACAACACACCTATTCTATCTTTTATGTTGAAATATGGGCCGAAATGGAAGCTTCTAACAGCGACTAAAATGCATTAATGTAGACCGCAATTATTTTGGTCCTATGACCACTGGATAAAACTGGGGAAAACCGAGTTTTGAGATGAGAGTATATATGGTAGAGCAATAATCTAATACGATTAAATACAATACAATAAGAACGGGTACAATAGCAACTCCAGGAATGAAGAAGTATCCAAGCTCAAGCTGCCAGAAGGAGAAATGTATGGTCCGCCCCCTCATTGCCGGATCGTCTACTCCGAATCCAAGCAGGATGCGATGGCAAAACCCCTCCACAGGGAATGGTACATCCCTGGCGCTGTGGTCCGCTATTAGCCCGACATCAATGGGAAGCCCGTGGCTAGAAAATCCCTCCGGTTGACAAATAGCACGCCAAAGCCATGCGCCCTCTCTGTGAAGAACCTCTCAATAAAATGGGAAGAATCTTTGCTCCAAGCTGCCAATCTTTGAAAGCAAAGCCTCCTCTTCCTCTCCTCATGCAACGAGTCTCATCTCCAAAGCTCCAAGCTCCTCCTCTCATGAACAAAAGCCTCCTTGAAACAATAAAAGCCCCTCCTTTGGCCATTGCCCCTCTTTAGGCAAAAATAAAAAACCTAAGATCCAAGGGATGGGGTCATCCCCTGTCAAAGGTTGAGATCGCTCCTCATAAATGTGATCTCATAACCCACTTTGAACCTAAGATCCAAGGGATGAGATCATCCCTAATCAAAGGTTGAGATCACTCCTCATAAATGTGATCTCATAACCCACTTTTGGGTTAATTCCCTAAGTCACTTTATGTCCCCTCAAAATCACCAAAAAGGTAATTTAATGTTTACTTTTGCCAAAAGTGACATAATGTACTTTAACCAAAGTCAAAGTACAAATAGACATAAAGTACTAGGACAAAGTGCCAAATGACTTTCCCACATGTGCTAAGGAGGGAAAACACATGGGGAACACCTCCCAAGGTACACAAATCAACAATTTACCCAGAAATCTTGTGTGTAATGTGTATGGTTTCCTTATCCTTCCGCTGTAATGTTTGGTTAATAATTCAGCTATGCAGTTATTCAATAAAGTAATTTATTTGGAACTAATTGCGGCGGGTTCTGGGTTAAAGGAAATTTAACAAATTTTTGGAAGTTTTTAGTATTTTATGGATGAAGACATGCTCAAAATGGTCCCAAGACCTCTTCTACACCTTATTCAGATCACATATTCCAAGAAGAAGAGTGTCCCACCTTATAAGGAGGTAGTTGAGTATTTGATGGCATCAAATGCACAATCTTTAAGGAGCACTCCACTTTCCTTGAGATCTATTGTTATAAGAGGGCTGATTTGTGACAGCGTTTTAAATCAAGCCCGATCTTTGCACACTTCTCTAGGTTGCACCTTCTTTGGAGCTATTTTTAGAGTTTGATTTGGTCCAAGTAGCCCTTTGCTCACATGTGGCTAGCAATGAGAGGTGGTTTGAGGAGCGCTCATGTTAGGAGAGGACAAATGGCATATTGTTGGCTATGTCAAGCACATTTGTACTCTTCAAGGCTAACGCCCTAGGGTTTTGGTCTTATTTTATTATTTTTATGCTTGAAGTAGTTGGATGAGAAGCCTATAAAAGGAGGGCTTCTCGTCATTTGTAAGGTGTGTTTTCCATTGTGGAGAAATGCCCTAGACTATTGGGCTGGATGGAGAAGATATATTTGCAAATTTGGAGCTTGGTTTTGGGGATATTCAGGGCTGTCATCTTGCATTCTAAGGCTAGTGTTATATACTTTATTTTTCTTTTCCTTGTTGGAAAATATTTCTTCTGTTATAGTGTTTATTAACCAGCATAGGAGGGCTGAAAAGAGTGACCTGTTTGTCCTCTTAAGACTTGATATTATCAGATCTGACTTATGCAACGTATGGGGCTGATTATTCAATAAAACATTATCTTTTTACTTGATATATTCAACTTTGATGTTATAATTTGAGGCAACCATGTAATGGAAGTGCTGTAGTATCTTTTTGAGCTTTGTACATTAGCTGAAAGTGTAAATTGTTGAGATTTGGGTACCTTGGAGAGTGGTCCCCATGTGTTTATGAGTCTCTAAACACAAAGGGGGAGACTATTACCCTTGTACTTTACTTTATGATTCTAATTTCACTTTGACTTAGGAGATTTAAGTCAAAAGTGAAATATGTCACTTAAGTCATAAAGTGACAA
>SNQJ01S0134163.1:3804-21331 GCA_010110895.2 Picea sitchensis
AAAAGGTTTTCGGACCCCCTTTGATGTTCTGCTTTTAACCAAGGGGGGGGAGGGGGTCCAGAATTGTTATTATCCTCTGGCGAGCCCCTGGTCATACGTGGCATCATCCTATTGATCCTGAAGTCCAATCCTCATCTGCTATCTGAAAACCCTCGTCACTCATGGATGTCACCTCCCACTTGTTCCACTTGTTCCCGAGTGTGTCCCATCCCATAACTGCGGTCAGTCCCTGCTGTCAGTACCTTACCATTTTTCACTCATGACCAGCCCCTTATTGTGACTTTTACCTCCAATCCCTAGCCTCCACGTCACCCGTCTGTATGTTTGAGGCCACCGTCACCTGCCATCTCACCCCCAAGTGGCCTATTGTCCATTTATTACAGGATAACATACCCGTTATCCTGCTGACCTGTCTCTCACGCTCAACCAACCCTAGTTTTAAATAAAACAACTGTTATTCCCTCTACGTTCATTTTTATCCCATCGCACCAGAAATTTACATCTTACTCCTCCATTGCATTTCCATCGCCCTCATCCACAGTCAGTCGACCCCACTAACTTCTTGTTTGTTGCATGTACTGTTGCTGAGATAGCGCCAAAGCCAAGACAAGCTGAAGGAGAGGAGAATCATTTTCTCCCGCCTCCTGTCGACCTGGAAAAAATCCCATTGGTCAACAAAGACAGATTGATCGCAGATACCATTTGCGACCTCGATTTTTCAGACCTCCAGTCATGGCTCCAGGAGGTGTTCCTGGACCAGAGCGACGAAATTGGAGTCTGGGAGTCCAATTTTCCCCTGTACCTTTTTCCCCAGATCCACCAATTTCCCGAATTCACCCTTAAATGCCAAGCTCATTATATTCCCGACCAGAGGGTCGTCGTCTCCTCATCCGTAGATGCCCTGTTCTTCATCATGCCCGAAGACATAGATCAAATGATGCAAATTCCCCGTGTCGATTCTGCTTCTCCTTTCAACCTAGAGATCCTCACAGAGTTGTATAAGAAGATGACTTTTCCCCAGAGAGCTCAAATATTCGAGTTGTTCCTTCCCATCTCCGCTCAATTCCCTTCCACTAATCCCCCTTACCCGTCATCCATGTTCTCCACCAAGGGAAACCAGGTCATTTCCTCCCTTTGTGCTCTCTTAGGTTACTATTCCGATCAATGGGTAGATGAGCCCATTTTGGGTTTTCTATCTATTTTCTCCACTGATGAAAAACCCACCACATAGTTTGATTTCAGCACCTTCTTGGCCGGAAATATTCACGAGCAGTTCGTGAATTTTGGCACAGAGGGCATGTTAAGATATTCGTCTCTATTGGCATACATGTTTGTTTACTTTCAAGCAGATAAATTCAGTTTCTCCATGCAGAAGATGGACGCATATGGAAGGCCTCAGCCAGTCACAGCATGGACCTCTTTGTTGAAACACAACTCCACGGAGTATAGCTTCAAAGATTTCATCGATCTATTTTACCACCCGGTGGTAACCATGTTGAGTGGCAGGCCCGAGCCACGAATAAACGACGAATTCTAGAGAATTCTGCATCTCTCGGAAAACTCAAATACCGGAGATTGGTACCTGTATCAAAACCACACAGAGATCAGAGTATTCGGGTGCGAGTTGGTACCTTACAAGCTGCCTAAGTATGTGCCGGTAAGAATTTTTGCTCTAGAATACATAAGACAAATCATGAATTCAGATGATATCCATTTCGTGTCTTTGAAGAAAAAGTAGTAGCTTCGGATCAAGGGGAAGATTGGCTCATTCATATGCAACAGTCGAGGCACCAGAGAAGAAGTTGACCGAATGCTGAGAGAGATGAAGTTTTCCTTAAGTTTCCCATGGAAGTATGACCCATACGGGATCATCTCAGAAATGCGGGTGAAAAACAAGAATATCTCGTATGTTCATGAAGCTAAGCCCGAGATTGAGAAATTCGCTAATCAGATGGTGTGGTTGCCTAACACCTTGACTGAAGTGGAACAGTAGGTTCCCCCTACCACTATGCCAACAACTTCCACACCACAAGTACCTAAGGAAAAAAGGCCTCGACAAGAATCATCTCCGCCTGTCACGGAGGTGTCGTCTAAAGAGTTCCAGTTACATACTAAAAGGCCCAAGACAGTCACAGTTCCCAGCCCTACTATGGATAAAGAGGTCCAACCTACCACAGTGACTAAGTCTGTTATTCCACCTTTTGGGTCGAGCCTGCATAAGGAAATCACCCCAGTTGTGCCGAAAAAATTCACAGACTCCCCACTGGACACTCATCCAGGCAAGACTGGGCCCAAGTTGAGTATTTTCTAGAAGTACGATCTGATTAAGAAAAAGAATCAGACTCTTACCACCAGCACCTATGCTCAGTTTCGAAAGCAGACGTCAACTGCGCAACACAGATTGTTTTCCGCATTTGACACAGAAAAGGGCAGGATGCACATGGCCTTCCTCCAGGCGTAGGTACCAGACCCCAAGGTAATTACAGATTACAATAGGGACACCTTCGAGTTCCAAATGAAGGACATGCACCCAGCAGATCAGATGGATCTGTACAAACAGACAAGAGAGATGGTATTCCATACGTTGGCACATGTTTCATCTTCAACAGCAAAATTTCAGGTATCATTGAACAATGCTCAGACGCAGCTCAATATGGAGAAGATTTCATCCTTCGCCAAGGATAACAGAATTAAAACTTTGGAGGAGTTGGTCCTAAAGATTGGCTATGATCCCTCGAATGTCAAAGTTGTAGAAGAGATGATAAAGAAGAAAAATGCAGATATCGCCTCCTTGAGGAAACAACTGAATCTCCCTCCTACAGAAGACTCGCAGGCAAAAGAGATAGCAGAGAAAGAAGGTGAAAAGGATGAAATGCTCAATATGCTCATGGAGCAGAACGCCCAGCTCAAAGAGATGGAGGTTGATATGGAGAGATTACTAAAAGAGAAGGAACATATGAAGCCAATGGAAGTCATTCCATTGAGTGCCATTCTGATTTCAGGAGCAAGCATGGCAGCAATAACAACAATTCCATCCACAACACCAGTGACACCACCAGAAGGGACAACCGACCTTGCCAAATCCATGGAGAAAATGAACCTGCAAGAGACAGAAATCAGCAGGATGAAGAAGGAAGTTGAGAACCTCCAGGAACTCAAAACTTCTTTCCAAACCAGTCTATCCAAAGAAAAGCAGGTAACTGAGCAGCTCAGGAAGGAACTACAGCAGCTCCAAAAACAAACAGTGGCAGGGAAGACTTTGGATGAGGTCAAAGAGAATGTATGGAAAGACATCACAAAGTCCATAAATGAGATCTAGCCCATGATTCAAATTATGTTTGAACAGAATGAGTTGGTCCAAAGGAGTAAACAAGCCATTGAGAAGATCAGAGTAGAACTGGGAGATAGACCAACTCAGGCAAATGATATCATCAAATTCCTAAATTCGAAGACCAGAGAAGAGATAGAAGAGTTGAAGATAGAGGACAGAACAGAGACCATCCTTGAGGTCAAAAGATTTTTGACCAAGAGAGGATTAATGCTTCAACTAGAGGAAAAGGTTCAGATCATGGACTAGGGGGTATAGAAATTCTTCAGCAAGATCGAGACTCTCCAGAAGAAAGGTCTCCCAGGTCTGAAGGTTATTAACGATAAACTTATGACACTCCCAGATTACAAAAAGAGATTGTATGAAGTGTCTAAGGATAGTTCAAAGTTTTCTAGCATACAAGGGAGCATCACTGGCAAAGCATTCTTGGATGCTCTTCAGTTGGACATCAGAATCCAACACGAGATCCGATACATATTCCTCACTAAGCCCACATTCGCTAAGTATACGGAAATGGATGAAGTATATCGGAGACTGCTCAAAGTCACTGTGCCTAGTCATCTCAGATGGGAGGAGCTCTGCGATCTGCTCGATTAGCAGATGAGTTGTCCAGGTCCAGTCACCTGTCCAATCATATGATGTCATGCGAAGGCTTCATCAACGATCTACCCAGAAATTCCGCGTGCGATTACACCAAGTCATCAAGCAGTTTTGATTAGTTAAATTAGTTAGTCCAAAAATAGAATTAGCACGTCCTGATCAGTTATGACAAGAACGGTTGTAATTTGAATTATAAATACTTCACCTTTCAAAGTATTGAGGGTTGTTGATCTCCACACCCTGACGCTATTAGACTGTACCATTTTTATGAGATCTGCCATTAATGAAAAGGAGGCACTTTTACAGGATTCTTGCGTGTATTCACTGGTGATGTTATTCTCTAAGTTGAACGTTTTTCTTGCTTTGTGATCATAGAACTAATCTTTAAGAGTAACGTAATGTTGCAGGATTTATCTTTGATACCCTGTTTCTGATTCTAAAGATTTTAATGTTTATCTTCTGATGTCTTCGATTAAGAAATTCTTAACTGCTTCTTAGTTGAAGTTATCTTTCTCATATTTTCTTCTGTCCATCATTTAATCTACTAAAAGATCTAGTGAGTATATTATCTCGCCCTGTGGAAGTCTTCTTTCTCGTTTTTGGTTGTATTTCCTATTTATTTCAATACAGACCCCATAGCCCAATGAAGGTGTAGACTGTCTCAACCAATTCAAAAACACTTTGACAACAAAACCCACAGATTTCTTTACCTAGCCTAATATCTGAAATGAAAACATAGCTAAATCATATAGAGAGATCCCTCTCTGAAGATGGAAGGGCTAGATCCCAGCTTTAAAAGTGGTTGGATAAAGTTACCTTTGCAGAGTTCTTTTGTTTCAACCTCTGGGAAATTTACAGAGTGCTAACACAAACCATGGTTTCTTCAGGGGGACACATGGAGACTTGAGGAGGATCACGGTCCCAAAATTAGTTTGACCCCAAACCGCCTATGGTCGTGCCCACAATCGTGTGGTCATCGTCAAGGTCACATCCAAGGAGAGGCCAAGGGAAAAGGGGCTAACACCAACTATGAGACTCCGCTGAAGCGCGAAGGAGAAGGTCACAGGTATCATAAGACCTGCAACAAAGGTTGAAAGGGCCTGTGTATGATTTAGAGGTGAGACTATCATGGTCTCAAAGTCTCGTTTGATTTAGACTCGGAGAATCTTGACCGGAGGCTCGGGCTGAGTCTTGGACTCTCCAAATTAGAACCCGTAGAGAGAAAGAGGATTTTTTCCTTTAAGGAGGACGATTTTTTTTTCCTTGCCCCATCATGGGTGTGTTACATAGGGTTCCATGTGGCACCCCGAATTGGGCCAATAAGGCCTCGATCATAAATTTTGTTTGCTCTCCGTCAGGCTCGAACCCCCGACCTCCAGACCTGACAATGACTTAACCATACAATGCTTACCGACCAGGATATTGTGTTTCTTGTTTAAACATATGGAAAATAATCCTTTTTTTATGGTGTTGTTTGGATTTTAGGGAATAAGCCTCGGTCGGTGGGGTCTAGCTCGCCGACCAGGGCGGGGATGTTATGCGACCAGGGGTAGAGGACAAGGGTGCGGGCGCCTGGCACTCAGACACATGCCTTACCATATGACCAAGTGTCGACGAAAAAGGAGTGCGCAAGAATTATGTTTCCAAAAGTGGGTTTTCTACTTTAGAGTTGGATTTTTAATGATTTTATGTTGATTTTAATGGGATTTTTCCCATTATTGGAGGATTTGGAGCCTGATTTGAGGCCATATTTTGGGAGGAAGTTGGGATATGACCCCTAACTGAAATCATATATAAACCAGGCATTTTTGAGAGCCATGAAAAGTTCATAACAATAAAATGATGAATAATTTGTGAAGTTCAAGCCATTTTTATGCAGGGAAGCCATTGAGGAAACAAGCTTTGGAGGCCATTTCCAGGAGTTCTACTCCACCTTTTTCAGTTCCGTCAGTTGTGTTGGATTCATGAGGTCGATAAGAATACAACCATATCAGTTTGTAATCAAATTAATTTACTTTTTATGTACTTTTGAAAAATTTAAGATTAATAAGAAAGCCTCTCCCATTGAGACAAAGGCCCAGAGATGTAGGCAACTTTGTTGAACTCCATTAACAATATTTGGCGTCATGGTTTGTTGTTATTAATGTTCATTTTCTATTCTACATTCTTTATGATGGCTGCAACATTCTTTCATTAAATCTTCTTCTTCTCTTTAAATCCTAAATGGTAAAATAACTCATGCATGAACTTAACCATAGTCTTTAAAAGATCATTTTTGGATAAAAAATGTTGGTTGAGGAAACCATTGTGTGATAACATAACACAATTCTAGACAAATTCACTCATATCCTTCGACAACTGCCAACGAAAAGTGAGGCACCTTCAACAAGAATCCATTTTGGAGGTGTGACACCCTTCAAGGTACAAGTTAAATTTGATATCACCTTATTTGAAAGACAAATAGATGAAACTTATTTGGAGAAATAGCCAAATCTACTAGAAGGGTATTACTATGTTCACAATTTTTCCGACACTGAAAAGATCACCTTCGCTCTCCTTAAATCCCTCTCCCATGTCAAATATTGGTGGGAATGTTACTGGGAGAGACATAATGAAGATGAGTCTATGGAATTCAGGACATGACCCACTTGGGAAGCCTTTGACGATTCCCTCAAAGAGAAGTTATACCCTTTCGAAAAATATGATGACCAGTACATGAGTTGGATGACTCTGCATTAGGAAAGTGATGCAGACCCCCTACCTCTACCTCGGTAGACTTGTTGACCTCCCGATCTAAGGATCGTTCTTAACTCTTGATGAGATGAAATGGCTCTTTGATTCCCTACTGGAATCCTATGAATAAATCCACAGGTCCTATTGAAACCCCACCTACGTGAACAAACACAAGATGTGAGCTTCCCCTCCACGTGACCACCAGCAGTGACCATAGGCCTTATCAAAAGGCGCTTAATGCTTCGGGACTTTGGGTGTTTTGTATGCGAGCCACCTGTGACTCTTATTCCATGAATCCCATATTGACCAATCTACGGTCCTGTGCTCCCCTCGATTGATGACTGTGATCGTATCGCGATTTCATGATTTTGGGACTTCCAATGCAAGGCATTCCAACTCCTCCAGTTCTTGAAACCCCAAAATGGGATAATGATCTCTTATCTCCTCCCTTAACACTTCACTGATGTGACCCTTGGCTGCGACCTGGGGCCAACCTCCATTGCATGTCGAGACTTCACGTATCAGGGATTCTTGATGCAATTCACCTTCGTTCTCCCGACTCCTGAAATGTCGAAATGTCGATGCTTCAGATCGATGGCGCAAAACCTGACTCGACCCAACGCTCATATTTGATGTCGTGAATTCGTGTTTCGCAAGTTTTCACAAACTTACCCTTTGACTCCCTAATTCACAAGTCAGTGAAATGCTAATCGACTACCACGTGTCCCTTCCGATGGATGGTCCTAATGATTTCAGGACTTCACCCTTCGAGACTTTTGGAAGTAGCTTCCTCCATTTCTCCTGATTCTTGATTCTTCGACGTGTGTGGATATTCACCACCTGTCCTTCTGGATCCAATGGTTCAGGATGATTTCATGACTTCACCTTTCACGAATTTACTCCTCTGCTCTTTGAAAATCTTTCAGTGTCTGGTTCGATGAACACCCTGGATCTGCTGCCACCTGTCCTCCTGACGATGGATGGTTCTGATCTAATCGGGACTTCCAGAATTTGACGAGTCCACTCTCCTGCATACACAAGGATTTAAGCCTCGTGCATCTTCCTCTGGATCTAACGACTATTGGTCCATGCACCTAGATCTGACGGCTCAGACCTGATATCCTCCTGCGTTCTTATCACGTCATATGGATGTGGGTTCTCATGGTCCAGATTTCCCTCTACAGCTTATCCGATGGTTGTTGTGCTCCTCCTCCTGAACTTACGACTTACTTCCCAGACTTGGAATATTTCTATGCTTCAAAGGCCTCGACCTTTGATTCTTCTGTGAGCCTGATAAATTTGGTCTCACCTATATTCTGGAAATGCTATCCTTCATGAGCTTTGGAAATGAAACTCGACCTCGGCTCTCGCACATACTTGCGCTCTTTGTGCAAACTTGCACTATCTCTCCTAAGCTTCTCAACTTAGAATATTCCACTCTTCGCACACTTCTTGTGTTATCTCTCCTGAGCTTACGAACTTACTCAATTCTAAGTGATTCATCCCTCTGATTCCTTAGAATACTTCTGGTTCTCCTCCTGGCACACTTTGCGCTCGACTTCCTGAGCTTTGGAACTTGAAACAAGTTCACTCTATGCATTCTCCTTATGCTTCGACTAGCCTTTAGATGGTTGTCTCTCAACACTTCGTCTGAGTTTTGGCCTAGTGAACTCCTTGCACAAGTCCTCCTCCAAAGTGTTCAGAAATTGTGTTCCTTTCGCTCCTTCGAAGGATATAAGTGCCCTCCTGGAAAATTCTTGCTTAAGCACACCTTGCTGAGTCTACAGAGTGTTAAGTGACTCTGTAAGTGTCTTATCCTAGAATCTTCTCTTATCTCTGAACTCGAAATAGAGTTCTTCTGGTGCACTCTTTTCACTCGCTCGATGCCCACCTGGTAGAGCTCTACAGAACCTTGAACAGTTCTACTTTCTTTCAGTGCCTTCCTCAGCACAATCCTACCTCCAAGTTATTTAGTAACATTAAGGATTCTCCCTAGATCTATGACTTCTCTAATGTGCCCTCCTGAAACGTCTTTTCCGGAATTCTGTAGAACTTAGATGTGCACACTTGTACTAGCTTACAGAGTCCTCAACACTCTATCATGCAACCCCTTGCATGAAGCCATAAAGAACCCATACTGAAATCAAAGAAAACTCACAGACATGAAATTTTGTCTATCCCTGCAGATGGGACCTAACATACATTTACATCATAAAATGAATACACACAGACAACATTTAAATGAATAAACACAAAAAAAAATCATGTGCAGGAAAAATTGCTCTTTGTATTAATCTGAATGCCAAGTTACAATGTGTTCAAGCTCGGTGCAGCGAGTGTGACTCTCTCTTCTCTTCTACGTTTTTTCCAAACTCTCTCTTCTCTTCTCGTTTTCCAAAAACTAACTAAATTCTAGATACAAAGATCTGTTTACGAAAGAGGGTATCCTCGAGCTCTTCCCTCCAAGCTACCTACTCTCATTAATTTACAATGAATTACATTCAATGGTTGTCTAGTCCGAATCGGATCCATATCTTATCATCCTGTCAACTATTAAAGGTGACTCTACCTACAGCCTGCACAAAAGCATGGCTTGGCTCTACCAGCCTTACAAACATTAAATTACAATTTGAAATTTTAAATGAGGGTTGATGCCTCTCTCCTCCATTGAATGTGCACTTTGATGTGTTGTCTAGCTGGTGCGTTGTTGGGTTGGAACGATGCTCCTACATCAGAAAGAGACCATATGGTGCAAGACTACACAAAAATATTATATACCTTATGCTCAAATTTGGGTATCAAAGACTCCAAGGGGCACCTAGACTTAAAGTAACACAATGGCCTACATAGGTACATCCAAACAAACATGGATTTATTGGACATCTCCTTATTTGGGAGTCTCTTATTAGTATGTTGTCAAAATCAAGCAGAAATTTAGGTAGTGGAATAAGCAGGAGTTTGAGTCTACAAATTTGCAACAACAGAAGAATGGAAAAGGTGGCTCTAAATCACATAAAAGTGATAGAGAAAGGAAGGAAAACCTCAAGACAACCAATCCAAGCTGCAGGAAAATAAGGATAATGTGAAGATGAGGAAGGACACTAGAAAATGTTGTGAGTTCCACAAAATCCCCTGGCACAACACTGATGAATGTCACTTAAAAAAATCATTGTTGGGAAAGATTAAAGAAAAAGCGTTAGACCTTGACTAGTTATAATTTGATACAGAGAAGGATAAGGGAAATCATATCATCAATGCATAAACTAGTGATACCATCACAACTGAAAATATCAAACTATATGAGTTAGAGGAGATCCTGGAAGGGGAGCGCCTCTTCCATTCATAAATGTGGGTGAAGATAAAATCATTTCATTTCATTGTTGATAGTGAGAGCCAAAAGAACCCGATCTTGATTGAGGTCATACAGATATTGAATTTTCCAATGATGCCACACCCCCAACCATACACCATCAATTGGTTGATCCATGGACAAGACCTTCATGTCAGCTAATAATGTTGCTTGTCCTACAACATTGATCCCTTCAAAGATCAAGTACTATGTTGTTTCCCCACTTGAAGTTTGTTATGTTACTTTAAGAAAACCTTATATGTTGAAACATCATGCTATTTATGAGTCCCTACCTCGTAGTGTAATTATCACTCTAGGGGGTCAACCCTAAAAGATATCTGAGGTAGGTCCGACTACTGCAATTTCATTGATCTTAAAAAAATAGATCCAAAAAGTAATCTCACATACTACAAAGTTTTTCCTCTTCATGGTTAGGTCAGAAGTGGAATCAAAGGTCATTACAATCACCACAAATTCAAAACAGGGTCTCTCTACACAACATAAATAGGTGGACAAGATTTTAGAGGAATATATAGACCTATTTGCTTCACTAGTAGGGGTGCCTTTGCACTGTTAGGTAAAACATCCCATTTATTTGATACCTTATGCTCCCTTTCCCAATGGCCCAATATATAGCGTCAAATGAAGCATCATTAGCTCATACACAAGGGCCATATTCGACCAAGATCCTCACCTTGTGTGAGACTTGTTGGTACAAAAGAAGGATGGAACATGGAGGATATGTATTGAGTATAGAAAATTGAATAAAATCACTATCAAGAACTGATACTTGATCCTAGGGATTGATTATCTTCTTGATTATCTCAAGGGTTTCAAGTTTTTTAGCAATATTTATCTAAAGTTAGGATATCACCAAGTTCTAATACAATCAACTGAGGTATGGAAGACAACCTTCAAATCTAAAGAAGGATCCAACTACATTCATGAGGATGATGGAATATATCTTGCAGGTGTTCACAAACTCTTTTATGGTGGTCTATTTTGATGACTTCCTCATCTGCAGTCGGACCTAGGTAGAGAAATTACAGTACATTCAGGAGGTCTTGATCACCCTGCGACAACACAAGTTATACACCAACCTGGATAAATTCTCATTCGACATGCAGGGAATCTAATACTTAGGATACATTGTGGATTAACATGGGGTGCATGTGGACCCAACCAAGATCCAATTAATTTGCAATTGGACAACCCCAATGACTCTAACATAGATTCTCAACTTCTTGGGCCTCACTAACTTCTACCACATGTTCATGTTGGGTTTCTCTTATATATCTTATCCCTTAAGTTAAGTGACCAAAGGGTGAGATAAATCCAATATGGTCTGAATCATAGAGTAAATCATTCTAGGATTTTAAACACCACCTATGTTACGCATCGATCCTCTCATTTACATATCTACAATAATCATTCAATATCGAGACATATGCATCTGACTATGCTATCAGTTCCATCCTCACTCAGTAGGGATATCCAGTTTCCTACAATAGTGAAACACTGTTTTATTTTGTCCATAGCTATCCCAATTATGACAAAGAGATGTACTACATTGTGAAGGAATTCCAACAGTGGAAGCATTACATTATGGGAATGAAACAATCATCCACACTAATCACAAGCATATGAAATTCATGAAGACACAAGGAAATCTATAGGATGGTTTCCATTAGAAATGGTCCACATACCTGTAAAAATTTCACCTAAATATTAAGTACAAGAAGGGTATCACCAACCATGTTGTTCATTTCCTCAGTCATCCCTCGGTTGTGTCCCTCACCATATTTCTTAACTGATGCAGACATGAGACCTCTAGGTGGTGAAAATTACACAACAATGACTCCTAATTCGCTACTACTTTCCAGACTTCCACCTCTAGGATGCACTCTTGTGCTATCTTAGACATATTTATTTTCCTTCAAGAGAGTGCGCAAAGCTAATTTGAGAGGAAAATTACAATCAGGTGGTAGGGAACTTTGGGGTTGAGATGATAGTATGAGTACTTAAGAAGAATTTATACTAGCCCAAGATTTGACATGATGTCCACCAGTACATCAGGTCATGAACTGCTTGTGCCATTTCTCAACCATACATCAAGAAGAAGGGGTTATACACTCATCTCCCTGCACCAAACCAACCCTGGGAGTCTCTCTCCATGGATTACATTTTAGGGTTTCCCTCCACCAAACATGGTCACAATTATGTTTTTGTGGTCGTCGACCTATTCTCTAAGATGGCCATTTGACACCCTATAAAAAGAGTATCACAACCAAGGCCATTGCTAAAATATTATTTGCACATGTTTGGGTTCATTTTGGGCTATGATGGACCATCATTTTAGATAGGGACACCACATTCCTTAGCACCTTTTTGTCAAACCTATGGTCTCTAATGGATATCATGTTGACTAAATAGACTTCCTTTCATCCCTAAACAAATGGACAAACACAGGTTGTCAACAAGGTGATTGTGCATATCTTGTACATGTACAAATTAAAGAATCCATGTACATGGGATGAGAGCCTCCCATATGTTCAACATATCTATAACACATGCCTCCACAACTCTATTGGTCACATCCCATTTCAAGTGTGCTTGCGGTTCCAAACATTGACCCCCATTGTTGCACCTTTTTCGTCACCTTGGTGAGCAAATAAGAGGTTCTTGCATGCCCAGTTGGGTCTTGCTGAGCAGGACAGCTGTAGAGGAAAGAGTTAGAGAAAGAAAAACAAAACTATAATAAAGAATTAAACTAATAAAAACAAAAATCATAAGCATAGGGRCATAGAGATAACAAGAACAAAAAGACCCATGTCACCAATGTTTGAGGCTTGATCTATTGATGAAAACAAAGCACCAAGAAGAAAGAAGACTATGAGTCCCTTCTTCCTCCAAGGGAAGGCTCTTGGACCCTCACTAGTAGCTCTTCTTACAACAAGAAAAATGAAAATGGTGGTGAAAGAACTCCTCACAAATCCACTCAATGGAGAGGTGGATTGCTCAATGAAATGATGCCAATGTGTTCTTGTCAAGGATGGAGTCCTTAGAACAATATAGGTAGCATAACATTACTTAGAATTCCTTGAGAAAATGTGGTGCATTCATGTCTTTTTGTAGCATTGCATTGGGTTATTGTGTAACTCCTTTGTAGTGTGAAAAGAGGCCATTTAGGGAATTATTAGGTCTTTGACCAACCCACCATTCGGATCCAGCCCGGATTTGGAGGTCAAATCGGATTGGGAGCTGAACCACAAGTGGTTGGGAGGCTGACCACATTCATACATGCGTCGTTTAGCAGGTGCGCGGCTTTTTGCGCTAACAATCATGCATCGTGCACATGTGCGCGCTTTATATGTCCCTGTTCCACGCATGTGCATGCGCACCCAAAGTATGCAAAGAGCTCTTCAATTTTTCACTACTTTGTATAGTTTTTGACCTTTTTGAATGTTGTCATATTAATTCAAGTCCATGAATGACTTCATTACTGTTTGACGATGCTAAGTTCTTGTAACCATGTGCGGATGAAATTTCAGTGATAACAGATGCCCCCTGATGGATGAGGTTAGGAGCATACGTATAGCCGAAATCCATCAATGTTTCTTCTACTGAGAATGTTGTTGTAAGATAGAGAAATAGTGGGATCGTTCAGAGCAATCCGTTGGAGAAAAAAAGAACCGGTAGGACCCGACCTTCTATGAGGTGCTTAAAATAGAAAACTGTGTACAAACGAGGCGGGCATGCCCCATGCTCGTGTCATGTAACTCTGGAAAAAGATGACGGAAGTGGTGGTGTAGACAACTGCAGCGCCCTCGGGGGCGGTCATGTTAGAGGCAGAAGACAATTCTGCAAATGAACATGCTCTGAATAATAGGCATTGATCGTCGGAATTAGTAGCAGTGATGATGTGGGCATTGATAGCCTTGCCAAGTTCAGAGGTCTACGGCAAATAAAATAACTAACTGTAATAGTCGCAAGGTAAGACCCACCGTAACATGAGAAAGTGTTGGCATCGAATGTTACAAGGCCCAATGACAGCAGGGAGCAATGGTGTTTCACCATGTGTCGTCTGAGATCTCTCATTGACTGGAGAATGAGAATCAAGATATTGTCGCCCTTCCGGAAAATGGTGCTGATGTCGACAAAAGGGGACACGACTCCCGGAAGCAAAGGGCTTCATGAAATCTACTGAGGTGAGGAAGTGGCAGAGGTACATGGACAAAGTCAAGAAGTGGGAAGACTCAAGACTTCTCTTGGTTGGAGGATGTATGAGAGAAAGAGTGGCCGCAACCGTGTAACGAGGTCGAGTGTCAGGGGGACGACAAGACCGGTGATAAGTTGTGCCAGAGGCAGGACAAAGTGAACAAATTCAGAGGGTAGAGGTAAGTGACCTATGGGGTACTCTGAAGAGATGGACGATGCCGGCAAGGGTAGATGATAAGTAATTCTCCAACCGAGGGTGACATGGGTTGCGTGTGGCCAAAAGGAAGCAAGTCGCCAAAGGTGACGAAAAAAAGAGAATGTAATGACTGGAAATAAAGGCATTTGTACAATAAATAACGAATAATTGGGGAGAAATGTACAGATACAGAAACGAGTGCCCCAGTGTGATATGGGTGGCCCACGTAGGGCATAATGTGCTTGGAAGACTGACGAAGGGTGGGGGCCCCATTGGTGAGTTTTTGTATGAGGTAGGTGAAATGAAGGTAGGTTCGCAGATGGGCAAATTGATTGTGGATGAAATGAAGGGTTTATGATACTGCGGAGGTGCAGGTAAAAAATAGAAATGTAAAGAGATAATCTGGGAGTCCATGTGGGAAAGCTATCAAAATGAGGAGAAGGAATATGTGGTCGATTCGCGACATTATGAAAGACTATCAGGATTCCCATCCCTAAAGGGTAATGAAGAACAACATGAGTGTCAAAAGTACCAAAAGGTGCTATGAATGGGACAACTCATGTGGGTAAGAATGCTACCGAGTAACAGTACCGAAGGTGCAAATGGAGGCGTGGGTACTGCAGAGCTGGGAATGGGGATCCTAGAGGCCAATATCAAAGGGTGTGACTAGAAATGTAAATGCGATACAACGGGAAAGACTACATGCCAGTGTTGAGTATATACCTGAAGGGGTTGTGTCGATGGATGATGATCAAGTACCTGCACACATGAAAACCAAATACCCAAAGTGAACAATATCTGAAGAGAATCAAAGATATGAGCATGTATTTGATAAATGTGACTATGCACGTGCGTACCTGACCATGATATGAAAAAAAAGGCACCCCGGGGGCTCAGGATGAAAAGAGACCCAGGGACTGTTGTGATGTAGGTGACGGGATGATGATCCTATGGCTGAAGACGGTTTGAAAAATGGACAGCTTGGGCTCCCAGAATGGTGAGTGGAAGTTTGGCAAAAGGCCTATATATAGCTGTAGGGCCCATATTGCCACCTCATTTGTACCTGCTGCAATAGTGAGTGGACCAGCAATTTTTAGACGAGATTTGTATATTCGGGGAGGACGAGGCAGCCGATTGAGGATCTGTGAGTATCAGGTTAGTGGTCTGATAATCCTGCATAGAAATAGGTTTTCAATTTTTGGGCAGGGTTTGTACGGAGGGTCGTACAGGGGTATTTAGGGGGTGTGGGCCCCACATGCGTGGGCGATTCAGTGAGAGGAGCGCATACTTGCGCGCCTGTACACCGAATATATGCACATGGGTGCACGAGAGGGAGAATTTAAGGTGCACCCGAAGGGCGCGCCTGTGAATTGAATAGGTGTGCACTAGTGCGTGCCTGTGGGTTTGACATGCGCGCACCTGTGCGCGTCTGTATGGTGAACAGGCGCGCGTAAGGGCGCACCTGTGAAGCAAAAAGGTGTGCACTGACGTGCACCTGTGCATTGTACAGGCGCGCATATATGCGCACCTGTGTAATGAACAGGTGCGCATATATGTGTGCCTGTGTAGTGAACAGGCGCGCATGTGTGCGTGCCTGTGGGTAACAAAAACCGCGCCTAGGAGGTAAGGTTGAAGGGTAAAAATGAGTCTTTTTTATGTTGTTGATGGTTGCATGAGCTGATATAGGGTTATGTGTTTTCTGCAGGTGGACCGTGGTGACGATGCCAGTGCCGTGGCGAGAGAGAGACTGGGCCCAGTTGCGATACGTCGTGGCCATTGAGGGGCCCGACGTGCGTGTGACTTTGGCAACCTGTGGGTTGCTAAAGTTCTTTGAGTGCCCATTGATATGAGCACAAAAGTATCTGTTGTAGTTCCTGATCTAGATGTGGATTCCGGAGCTGCACTGCTTCCTCGTGCGAGGAGAGCAGATCCCCTTCACTGCGGTGGAGGATGTATATTTTTTGACTAGGCTCCCCTTTCGGGGAACGCCCCTACCGACGAAGCCGGTGTTGCCTAGGACGACGTTGCTTGATGATATTGGCCAGAGATACTGCTCAGGTCAGGACTTTATGTCTGGACTGTGGTGAGTATCGGTGTGATAGACTCCCTGGCACATCACTGCATAGTGACGATGATTGTTCGGATATATGGGTCACTTGNGGACGACGTTGCTTGATGATATTGGCCAGAGATACTGCTCAGGTCAGGACTTTATGTCTGGACTGTGGTGAGTATCGGTGTGATAGACTCCCTGGCACATCACTGCATAGTGACGATGATTGTTCGGATATATGGGTCACTTGCGACCCAGCGGATTAGTGGTGGCCAGCTTTTGGTGCTGGAGAGGGTGGTGGTCGGCGAGCGGTTCGCGTGGGGGTTGACTCTGCATGCGAGGATGGTGGCGCAGTTAGACCATTGTCGGTCCATAGGTGTGGGAGAGTTTGCATTTGGGTCCATCCTAGTGGCCTGGTTCTTAGAGAGGGTGTCGATGTTGCACCCGAGGATTCTACTGGAGATGTCAGGGGCGCGATAGCGGCGGTTGAGGCGGTGGTCTACAGTTTTGCTTCGTCATGGTGGTGGCGAAGGTGGCCATTTATTTTCGGCCGAGGCGACACAGGTGTGGCGGCAGATGCCGCAGGTGATACTTCGGTACCCCTATGCTGGGGTGGACTTCTGGGGTGACCCGGACATGGTGCTACCTCCGGGGAGGTGTTTGACCATCAAGGTATGTTTAGTATTTTGGTATGCATGTTTTGGTTTATGTTGTTTTTTGAGATATCAGTCCATATGTATATGATATAGATGTTGATACTATCTATTGTTGTTGTTTTTTGCATGTGCAGATGTGGCACCTCGCGGGCGCGAGGTGGAGATGCAGATAGTGTCGGCTCGTCGAGAGCCAGAGAGACTACCACATGGAGAGAGACAACGGTGGGAGGATGTTACAGGGCGACCAGCTGAGCCAGAGAGGGCAGCGAGGAGGCGTCGGTTCGATGACCCTGGTGCGGGTCCATCACATGCTCCTCCAGTGGCGGCTGGAGTGGATTATGATGATATACGTCGTAGTCTGGAGATGGTTTTACAGGACGTGCCAGAGGGCATG
>SNQJ01S0134163.1:21341-44940 GCA_010110895.2 Picea sitchensis
TGTAATACTCAGACTTATTCTTATTTTATAAAAAATTGCAAGCTTCTTTCAGTATTGTGTCAGATTTTCTCTTCTGTCTTTTATAGTTTATGAGTGGATGTCCTTTGTTGAAGCTCATTCGATTTGTAGTGACTGTCATCTCACTGATAATTGTCTTAGATAATTATCATAAGCTATTTCCTGGTTGTTAGACCCATTGTGTTTGTTGGCATGAAACATAATCTGGTTCAATAACTATTTTCCTTTTCCCATTAAATCAAACTTTATCTGACCACGGTGCTAGAAAGCCTTGTGAGATTTTGTACCTCTAGACAGTCTTGAAACGCAGTTCAGCCTCTAGTCATTCACCTTGATCCACCACCCATATCAATTATTTAGAAAATTTCTTCAAAAAAGAGTTAGTTACCAAGCATCTCCAACTTACAGCCTAGGAGAGTTTCCTGGAGTGATAACACACACAAAATCCAATCAAGGTGCAATTGTAGCCCACAATCGCCACCTGGGTAGATGTCCTAAATTTGGTCACTAGGTACCTCGGTCAAAGTGCGACATTTAGATTTTTGGCCTAAGAAATGGGTCATGGGCTGGATCCCATCTAAGAGGCGGGTGCCTCAAGGGGGGATGCACAGAACAAACGGACCTCGGCCTTCAACCCTTCACGGGTATCTCCCTGCCTTATGGTGATTGGAACTCTTGAATTGGAGGATTTTCAGTTCCCTATTTGACAACCTCTATGTTTTGACAATGTGAGAACCAGATAATGGGAAGTTATTTGGATGCCTATCCCCAAAATCCTACCTAGACTAAAAAAATTCTTTTGGCACCTCCTGTGGAGGAAAACTTAGTTAGTTTTTAGAAAGATTTTAAATGTAGTTGTTTTGGGAGGTTGGGGGTGCAAACCAACCTCGCTGTTTAAAAATGGGAGTGGATAGTCTCGTCAAGAAAAGATGGGGTATTTTCGGAATCCCTTTGAAGGAAACTTACTTTGACCTCTACGTTTCAAGAAGAAGCTCTATGAGTGATAAGTGACTTTTGTGTGTGAGTGAAAGTGTGCCAATTTTTAGTAAATTAGATGTCACCTTGCTGCATGTGGACTTCGCTTTGTCCTTACAAGAGTTTGATTACCTAATTAACTAAGTGCCATTGGTACAACCTTGCGTAATTCAAAAGCCCTAGGAAGCTAGCATGTGGACATGTGTGTCCGTTACTGTCCTTTGACTCCCTATTGTGATGTAATCTAAGAAAATCTTGAAACTATCCTAGATTGAACATGTGGGCATGTATGGGCCCGTTACAAACCTTTAAACTTCCCTAGTGTTTTGATCTAAGAAAGCAAAATTTCAAACACTATCCTATCTTTGTAGCATGTGGGCATGTATGGGCCCGTTACAATATTAAGATGTGTTTTGAAAAATAAAACTAAGAGGGGTCCCAAGAAGGGTCGTTGTCCTCTCCTAAATGTTTTTAAACTTTGTTAAGGGAGATGAAATTGTTTAACAATCTTTTTCTGATTCTCAAGGTCGCTTGAAGGCGCGAGAGAAGAGCATACTAAGCGATTGTAATTCAGTTTCTAGTCCCAATGTAAGTTAGATGTGATTAAAAATGGTTTCCACCTTATGTTGTAATCCAAAACAAGCCATCCATGTGGTAAAAAGCAAATAAGAGAAATTGATTTTTATCCTCCTAAGTGCCTATGTGTGTTTGACTAACCCCTTTATATGATGAGGGGATTTAAGTGTGGTGCAGTTTTTAGAGCATGGTTGACATCATTTTTAAGAAGGCAAATAGCCTTCCCCACATCCCAACAAATTACAACGTGAAATTTTTCTTAGATGCACGGCCCCTAGTGCAAACAGAGGCACACAGAGCGCAGGCGCGCGAACAGAGATGGGTCCTAAAGCACATGTGCGCAGAGAAATGATGTCACTTAAGCGCATGCACGCACGATGCACGTCTGTGGGGTGGAATACCCATGTACCTGTGAAAAATGGTCGAAAAAGAAAAATCCGGATGGATTTCTCTCAATTCTCCTTTGAATTGAATGGTTGGCAGGTCGGCCTAGGCTGGTTTGTGCACCTGCAAGTTAATCAAACTAAAAGAAGAGAAAAATAAACCCAAATGAGGTAGGAATTTGATACCTTTCCCCAGCGGAGTCGCCAATCTGTTGCACCTTTTTCGTCACCTTGGTGAGCAAATAAGAGGTGATTGCATGCCCAGTTGGGTCTTGCTGAGTAGGACAGTTGTAGAGGAAAGAGTTAGAGAAAGAAAAACAAAACTATAATCAAGAATTAAACTAATAAAAACAAAAATCATAAGCATAGGGACATAGAGATAACAAGAACAAAAAGACCCATGTCACTAATGTTTGAGGCTTGATCTATTGATGAAAACAAAGCACCAAGAAGAAAGGGGACTATGAGTCCCTTCTTCCTCCAAGGTAAGGCTCTTGGACCCTCACTAGTAGCTCTTCTTACAACAAGAAAAATGAAAATAGTGTTGAAAGAACTCCTCACAAATCCACTCAATGGAGAGGTGGATTGCTCAATGAAATGATGCCAATGTGTTCTTGTCAAGGATGGAGTCCTTAGAACAATATAGGCAACATAACATTCCTTGAGAAAATGAGGTGCATTCATGGATTTTTATAGCATTTCATTGGGTTATTATGTAACTCCTTTGTAGTGTGAAAAGAGACCATTTAGGGCATTATTAGGTGTTTGACCAGCCCATCATTCGGATCCAGCCCGGATTTGGAGGTCAAATCGGCTTGGGAGATGAACCACAAGTGGTTGGGAGGCCGACCACATTCATAAATGCACCATTTAGCAGGTGCACAGCTTTTTGCGCTAACAGTCGTGCATCGTGCGCCTGTGCGCGCTTTATACGTCCCTGTTCCGCGCATGTCAGCGCGTGCCCAAAGTATGCAAAGCGCTCTTCAATTTTTCACTATTTTGTATAGTTTTTGACCTTTTTGAATGCTGTGGTACTAATTCAAGTCCATGAATGACTTCATTACTGTTTGACGATGCTGAGTTCTTGTAACCATGTGCGGATGAAATTTCAGTGATAACACCCATTGATGTAACTTTTCCCATTCAAGCTTCCTTGACAGATTCCTCGACCCACACTCAGACGGAGGAATACATAGTATCCAAATTCATTGAATGGATCCAAAACCTCCAACAATAGGTTCATGATATCTTGGATAATGCCAATGCTAAGTATACGTAGAGACATGACCAACATCGAGTTCCTCACAAGTTTTAAGTTGGTGACAAGGTGTGATGGAATTTGAATAAATATCACCTTACATGCCCCAATAGGAATCTTATACCACTCTAATATAGACATTACACCATCACCAAGGTTATGGGTGACAATTATTTCAAATTGAGTATTCCTCCTTTCCTTGGCTTGCACCTACTATTTAATGTGGAGATTCTTTGACCATATTTCCCACCTCTATTGGAAACCTTAGAAGCCAATCTGTGTTCTACAATATTATGTTATTTTATTCATTAATAGACGTTAGGTTTCTCTGTATTTATTTGTTCTCTTCTATATTTTTCTTTGTATCTCATTTCATTCTCAATATAATTAGGATCACTGATCCAGAATGGATCCAGGAACCAAAATGGGTCCAGGAAGGCCTAAAAATAAAAGTGCTCAGAATGGATTCAAAATGGATGTGTGCATAGGCCTCACCGATACGAACCCAACACAACTTGAACAGGCTCAAACGAACACTGTATGAGAAAGATACCATGGTCTGTTTGTTTTTCCAAACAGGCAAAAATTGATGATTGTGTAGTCCGTACAGTCCGTATAGTGTTGACATGGCAGCTAACTATACAATATGTACGATTGTATAGGTGACTTGGCATTGATGCTGACTAGACAGGCAGGCTGACAGGGCAGACATGTAGGCAGACAGGTGGTTGAATGTTTGGTTGACACATGTCCTCATCCTTGGTGAATGGTATGGTGCCACGTGGCCCAGTCTTGGGATGCCAAGTGGCACCCCTTCATTGGTTATTTGGGAAAAATGGTATGGACTCTCGGGGAGTCGAACCTATGAGCTCCTGTATGGGTGATGAGTTCTTTGGCAGGGTCAGGCTACCAACCCGCCCACTTTATGTCTTGATAACTATAGTGGAAATTTAATATTTAAGCTTACAACAAAGAAAGTCGGGCAGATAAAGAGATGGGGCCTAGACCCAGCCACCAGTGCTACCATATGACCATTGTAATTTGACCTAGGCCCATTCCTTAACCTTTGGTGCAGATTGTGTATGGTTTAGCTCAGTTTTCGCTTGTAGCCCCGACGCATTCACACCCATATGTCTGTTTTACATATGACCCTACTTTGGCGCACGGATAAGTGGGTTTAGCGCCTGGTCAGTCAGGCTAGCCTTTCGACTAGAGTGCATAATAAACGGATTTGACCAGGAGCTACAATGCAAAGGGGCGCGTGGAGAGATAAGGGTGTGGCCACATGGGCCAAGCCACATGAGAAGGGGTTGACGGTTAAGGGGGCCACCAAGTCAGCGCTAGCCCATGGACACATAAAGGGTGCGCACATGACTAGGAGCCCGAGTTTCGGGGGTGGGACCCTTAATTTTGGCCTAAAGTGGGTTTTAAAACATTATTATATGATTTTTAATGGATTTTAAGCTATTTTTGGGAGTTTTAATCCATTTTTGGAGAATATTGGGCCCTTTTTGAGGCCAGATCTTGGGGGCAAGTTGGAAGTTTGTTGTCAACTTAAAGCCTATATAAACTAGAGGTTCTTGGAAGCTTGAAGAGAGGTTCAGAACATGAAAATGATGAAGAATTGAAGAGCCAAAGCCATTTTTATGCAGGGAAGCCATCAAGGAGAGCAACTTTGTGGGCCATTTCTGGGAGCTTCGTTCATCCATTTTCAGTGCCGTCAGTTTTGATGGGTTCTTGAGATCTAGAAGAACACAGATAGCTCATTTTTTAATATTTTTGGCACTTTTATGATGTACGTTTGAATTTTTGAAGAGAAATAATAAATCCTCACCCACTGAGACAAAGGCCTAGCGACGTAGGTGAGATTGCCAAACTTCATTATCAATTTTGTTGTTTATGATTTGTTGTTTCTTCATGCTTGTTTCCATATCTGCATATTGATTTATATCTTCCATGTTTCATCACTAATTCTTTTGCTTTCATCAAATTCCTAAATGATAAAAGAACACATGTTTTAAAACTCAACCATATTCATTAAAAGATCTTTTTGGTTCAAGTGGTATCAGAGCTAGTTGACGGTTGGTTTTTGAGTTTGCATGATTATCGGGGAAAGGGTGAATCGTGATGAAGGTTCTATATGAGGATTACTTGGAAAGGAAGAGATCGATTCTAGGTGAATATTCAAAGGTCAAAAATGAAGAAGGAGAGGATCCTCCTCAAACTCCTACTTCATCTCCTTCTTCTCCATCAACTTCTTCTTCTTCAATTTCAAGTTCTAAATCATCACAAGAAAACATTCCCATAAACATAAACAAGAAATGCATTTACTTAAGATTGATGTGAAATTTGAATTACTTACGTATGATGGTGAAGTCAATGCAGAGAGGCTTGATAACTAGGTTAGACAGATGGAGGTTTATTTCAGTGTGCAACAATTCAAGGATGAGGCAACTCAAATCAAATTGGCCTGACTTCGACTTGCAAGCACAACACTCATCTAGTGGCAAAGCAAGTTGAAAAATGACACGCAACAAGTGGGTAATGTATTTCCATCATGGAAATTTTTTATTTCTGCACTTAGAAAGAAACTTTATCCTTTGGGTTATAAAGAGAAGGCCTTAATTGAATGGCAAGGTATTAAACTAAGAAAAGAACAAACAATGCAAGAATACATAGATGACTTTGGTAAGATGGAATTGATGTTATATATTCCTTTACATACCCAAGAAAATACTATGAAGTATATAGGAGGTTTACCTACACATATTCGTAACACTGTATTTATGTTTAGACCTACTAATATTGATTAGGTTTATGTTCAAGAAACATACATTGAGTAGGGAAAACAAGATTTGGTGTATCAGGGGAATCATCTCTGAGAAAAGAGGAAAAAAGGAAGTGGAATAAAAAGAAGGCAAATTCAGTGGCAAGAAAGGAAGAGAAGCCCTCGTTCAAGCATTGCAAGAAAGAAGGTCACGATGAGGACCGTTGTTGGCAATTTCATCCTGAGAAGAGACCGAAGTGGTTCAAAGAGAGGAAAGGGAGGCAAACAGTTGCAGCAGCAACACGGCCAACAAACTTGGGATCAGATTCAGGTGATGAATTAAAATATCAGCGGTTGGTTTGACAAGTAAAATTGGTGATGGATTTGATTCTAGAAGAAAATTGTTTCACATAAGGGTCATAATGAGGCATACTAAGGTCGACACATTGATATATAGTGGATCTCAATCTAACTTGATTTCAGAGGAAGTGGTTAAACAATTTGGATTAAACACTCGATGCATCATAAACCCTACTCACTTAAATGGATAAGCAACAATCATAAATTGCACATAACAAAGCAGTGCACATCAAAGTTTGCAATTTCATCTAAGTTTGTGGATCAAGTAACATGTGATGTGGTGCCACTAAATGAATGTGGAATGGTCTTAGGCACTCCTTATTTGTATGATCGCAAAGCAATCTTATACAAAGAATAGAATCAATATCACTTAACCAAAATAGGAAAAGAATATGTTGTACATGCTCATAATTTAAAGGAAAATCAATCTCTTCAAACAATGGAACAATTAAGAAAGACAACTCATGCAAGAAACACATCTATAATTGTTTCAAATCAAGTAATTTCTCTTAAGAAAGAAATGGTGATGATTGTAGAATGGAAGATAAATCACACTTTGCTTCAAGATAAGCTAATGTCGTGCAAGTATTAAAACCATATTATCTCATTTGCAGTCATATTTATGATGTTATTATTAGTAATGTTGTCAACATGGATGATAGTGGCTTCAGTAAGATGTGACAGAGTACAAGTGGCTAACAATATGTTGTCAATTATCATGATTGTTTTACAGTTGATCTTGATTAGACAGGTGCACAGGACAAAGTTCAAAGACAGAGAACAAGTAGAGTGGTCTATCCCACACTTGATGACTGTTAGTATCATTTTGGAGGACCAAAAGGTCTTTAGTGGGGAGGTGTGATCCAAAATGGGTTCAGGAAGGCCTAAATATGAAAGTTATCATAATGGCTTCAAAATGGACGTGTGCATAAGCATCATCGATACGAACCCAATGCAACTTGAATGGGATCAAAAAAACACTATATGCGAAAGATATCACGGTCTATTCATTTTGACAAACAAGCAAAAGTTGATGACTGTGCAGTCCGTACAGTCCATATAGTTCTAACATGGCAGCTAACTGTACATGTTGTATGGGTGGCATGGCAGTGATGCTGACTATATTGGTAGGCTAACGGGGTGGACATGTAGGAAAACATGTGGTTGAATGTTTGGTTGACACATGTCCTCATCCTTGGAAAATGGTATGGTGCCACATGGCCTAGTATTGGGCTGCCACGTGGCACCCATTCATTGGTTATTTGGAAAAAATGGTATGGAATCCCATGGATTCAAACCCGTGACCTCCATTCTGGGCAACGAGTGCTTTGGCAGGGTCGGGCTACTAGCTCGCCCACTTTATGTCTTGATAAATATAGTGGAAATTTAATATTTAAGCTTACACCAAAACAAATCGGGTGGATAAAGGGTTGGGGCCTAGCCCCAATCCCCGGCTCTACCATAGGACCATTGTAATATGACCCAGTCCCATGCCTTAACATTTGGTGCGTATTGTGTATGGTTTAGCTCTATTTTCTCTTGTAGCCCTGGTGCATTCACACTCATATGTTCATTTTACATATGACCCTGCTTTGGCGCACAGATAAATGGGTCTAGTGCCTGGTCGGTCGGGCTAGCCCACCAACCAGGGCGCGTAACCAACGGCTTTGACCAGGAGCTAAACTGCAAAGGGGCACGTGAAGAGATAAGGGTGTGGCCACATGGGTCAAGCCATATGACCAGGGGCCGACGGTTAAGGGGGCCAACAAGCCAGCGCTAGCCTATGGACACTTGGAGGGTACGCACATGACCAGGGGCCCAGGTTTCGGGGATTGCGCCCTTAATTTTGTCCTAAAGTGGGTTTTAAAACATTATTATATGATTTTTAATGGATTTTAAGCCAGGTTTGGGAGATTTAGTCCATTTTTGGAGGATCTTAGCCCATTTTTTAGGCCAGATCTTGGGGGGAAGTTGGGAGTTTGTTGTCAACTTCAAGCCTATATAAACCAAATGTTTTTGGAATCTTGAAGAGAGGTTCAGAATAGGAAAATGTTGAATAATTGAAGAGCCAAAGCCATTTTTATGCAGGGAATGCATTGAGGAGAGCAACTTTGCAGGCCATTTATGGGAGCTTCGTTCATCTGTTTTCAGTGTTGTTAGTTTTGATGGGTTCTCGAGATATAGAAGAAAAAAACTAGCTCATTTTGTAATCCTTTTGGCACTTTTATGATGTACTTTTGAATATTTGAAGAGAAATAAGAAAGCCTCACCCACTGAGACAAAGGCCCGGAGACATAGGTGAGATTGTCGAACTCCATTATCAACTTTGTTGTTTATGGTTTGTTGTTTCTTCATGCTTGTTTCCAGATCTATATATTTATTTATGGCTGCCATGTTTCATCATTAATTCTTCATCTTTCATCAAATTCCTAAATGGTAAAAGAACACATGTTTTAAAACTCAACCATAGTCATTAAAAGATATTTTTGGATCAATCACCTTCTCTATGCATGAATTCAAGTATTTCTACAAGTAACTTGCTTTACAATTTTTCCCAAAAAACTAACTATTCTGAAAAACATGAAACCATTCAAGGTGGTACACTATATCGAGATTTCTACCCCTCAATAGAATGAGGAGAGAAAACTTCTTCCACGTCCATGGTGTTATAGTCCAAAAATTCCTTACCTATGCATACAAAACATTGGCCTTTCCACTTATATAATTTGCCAAAATATTGTTGAGGCTTCTTCTTAAAAAACCATTTTTTGGAACATGTACATGCCCTGCTAAACTGATAGCCTTCATACACACATGTGATGCATACTAGTTATCCCGCGTGCATATGCAAGATGCATGCTAGTTATCCCACGTTTACCTCCAAAATTTGTAAAAAATATAAAATCGCAAGGAATTCGACGAACTTTACGGGCTATCGAGGGTTTCCTAATCATTTTACCCCTTGTAGCCCATCCCCAAATCAAATAACCATATTTTTCTCATACAAAAAAAGGTCTTGGGGTGTCATTTGACAAGACAAGCAAGAAAATAAGAAAACTATGTCAAAATCCCTTCCTCTTCTTAGCCCAAGTTTTGCATCCTATTTTGAGTTTTGGCCTCAGCATTCCCCTCCATCCCTTTGTCCCTATACAACCCTTTCTCCTTTCCCAAGTGATAATTTAGTTGTGAGAATAAAGAATGGAATTGATGCACTTGGATCCATGATAGAGGAACCTAGACATGGTTTGTGGAGAGATTGTTGACAAAGGTTGTAATCATTTTTGTCTTGAAACTTAATAACAGAGTTCATTCTATTCCCAAAAAATTATTTCTTTATGATTTTATTGATTTATGCATCTATGTCTATATATGAACATTGAAAGTGATAGTAGAGATTGTATGTGTTGTAGCATTGTTTTCCTAAGATTTTGCAGGTCAACTTTGGGAGGAGACCCACAGTATAGGAAGTTGCAAAGACGAAAGAGGTCTACACCAGTCACAAGGACTAAAGATTCATCCACTAACCTTCTTCCCTCTCTCTTGTCATTCAATTTATATAGTTTTGGGGTAGCTTAAGGGTAGAACAATGTTTTAAGGGAAGTTAGTGCTCTGCTTGTACCTAGACCCAATATAGGGGGATTTTCCTCGTAGAAGAATTGGCGACTCCACTGGGGAGTCTCTCTAGGGTCTTAGTGGGAGATTTTGGTTTAATTCATCCTTTTTTAAGTTTCTTTTTAAGTTTTTTAAGTTTACTAAGTCAATTTAGGGTCTCTGGTCACATTCCAGGTGCCTACCATCCTTCTCTGCCCGGTCATTTTTACAAGATGTTTTTCTTTATGAAAGTTTTCAGAGGTGTACGTGCCTTATACTCTATTTATCCTGCATAC
Source organism: Picea sitchensis (assembly GCA_010110895.2). NCBI lineage: Eukaryota > Viridiplantae > Streptophyta > Pinopsida > Pinales > Pinaceae > Picea > Picea sitchensis. The sequence goes on from SNQJ01S0134163.1 coordinate 31,566, forward strand.
ATATGCAGTCTGCATAGTATACAACCCACGTACTTATGCAGGTTGCTTGAGAACAACCCGTGCCTCTGTATTTTGGAAGGTTTAAAAATAAAAAAAATTGTTTTTCTTTCCTGACAAGAAGCTTTGTTCTTCTCAGGCCTTCTGGAACTCTTTAGGGTCTCTGTTAGTGGTGTTTGGTTGGGTCAAAGTTTCAATTTAAATTTCTCTTTGCAAAGAACCCATGTTGTTTCTTCATCTTCTTTTGTTTTCTTTAGAGGTTTAGAGTTGACCTATAAGCGTTAGATCCTCATGTGGATTCTTGTGAGTCTCTGTGTTCAGGTAGTGGTTTAGGGTCTGTATCAGTCTTGGGTTTTATTTTTCTCTTTATCTATTTTATGCTTTGAATAACAAAAAAATATCTTTTACATCTGTTTTTATTTTCTAAGCATTTCGAAAAATCAAAAAAACATTGCATTCAATTATGCATCTAGTTTGGTAATTGTAGCATAGGTTGTATTTTTACAAAAGAAAATAGTTATTTTTCAAATTTCATTTCTTGCTACTTCCCTGAAAGTTTAGTAGTTTTCATTGTAAAATGAAAACCTCATTCTAGGAAACTTTTGCATCATAGAATCTTGGAATACTATTTTGAGGAGTTTTCATTTACAAAGATTTGAAGGCCTTTTCTTTCAATTTGAAGAATCTAGTTTCCTTTTTCACAAATGCTCTAAAGTATTTCTTATCTTTCGTCTCTTCCAAACACCATAAGTTACACATCAGTACCATTTTTGAGTAAGTCAAGCCAATACAAATCAATGCTTAACACTTAAAATCAATTAGACTGTTTGTGTGTAGGGTTCACCAACTAGTCTAAGCTCTAGGGCCTTGAATTAGGTGAGGAGAGAAAACTCTTCAAGGCTGTCTACACAAACATAGTATTTTTTGATAGGGATTTTTAGATTCCAGTGTTGTAAGAGTCATCTGGGACCCCCCTCTAACACAGGGGCTAAACATGAGGTCACGTAAGGAAAGGTAGAGGAGATAAACCCTCCAAATCCAGACCGAGCATAGTGGGGATTATATATTGAGAGTCATTCTTGGGAATTACATTGATCGCATTTGACTATGGAGCCTCATGGACCTCGAATCCATACGAGATATTCAATTGTCTTCTGGAAAAATTTCCTTCAGTACCCTTGAAAGGCTTCAAATTGTGTTATCCTTCTCATTACGATCAACCCGATTGTCGACTATACCTGCTTGGTGACTGACTACGAGCTGGAAACCTAGTTGCCTAATTTTAGGGACTTACATGCGTGACTGTGAGGGTATATTGTGGTACCCAGGGCAAACATCGAATCACACTTTGCAGAGTATACCCAAAGGGTGTTTTCGTTTTCGATTTACACTTGCACTAATAAGTTTCTCTAGTGTCGATTGATGTAATTGTTCTTCCTACTAGTCAATTGTTTTATTGATTTTCCATTAGAAAATTTTTAGTGTGTGCTCTTTGTTTCACAATAGATAAACCTTATAGTGTCATTTGATCATTTCACAAGGTGTAATATCAACAAATCCATTGTTCGTGTAGGCTTCGGGGCCTGCTGCTGGTTACTTTGGAGCCACCTCCGCCACCGTTTAGGCGCAGGCTAGATCAAGAAGGATCATTAGAAGCTATCAGGCCACAAGAAACTGTACCTGATCCAAGTCCGAGAGAAGACTTTTATGCACTGAAGGAATCCATTTTTTCTGACCTCGAGACTGAAGGTTTCAGGCCAAAAAATCCTATGATCATTGACTTATCAACACCTATTGTAATTCAGATAGTCCCTCCCAAGGTGACTTCACCTGAATGACAGTTTGTTCGGCGAGCGACGATGGAAGAAACTAGTACTAATTTGTGAGGGAGTCCTCATATTCCCATCTCAACTGCTGCAGGAGGGGGATTTCTACCTCCTCCCCCACCTCCACCTGTTAGGACTATGGTTTTCCAAACACCCACTAATTTGGGCAGTGTCACAATCCCTTCACGAATTTGACCATTGTTCCCTCTATTCAAAACACGTATGGCTCTCCCTTTTCATATGGGATGCCAGGTTTTGACTCAAGTTCAGTTCTAACCTACTCTACTCTACAGACCGTTTTTCTAGGGGGAGGGATCGCTAATTCTCCCTTGCAAGGACCTTTCATGGGAACCACTTCCCCATTCAATGTTATCCCTTATGGTGGGGGTCACATCCCTCCTTTGACCCCTTCACTCAGAGGCACTTTCCAGCAGTCGATCGGGCTTAACACCAACTCTAGTTTGTTCAGTGGAGGGATTATTGGACCTAAATCCTACACGACTCTGGTGGGATCCATGCCCTTTTATTTGTTTGATGCATTTGGAAATAATGCTTTCTCATCGGCTACTTTTGCAACCGAAGGCAACCCCGTTTTTGGTCAAAAAAACCCTACGCAATGTTTCATTCCTTTGTAGGGAGCGATGACAAGAGTTTACTCCTCACAAGGTATTGAAAATCCTTGGAAAGGCGCATTTCCTTACCAAGGGATACCAATAGAGGGAAACCCCTCCCACACTCCTTATAACCTTGAGCAAAGTTCAGTACCTATGTGAGGAGAGTCGGATGGGGGAATCCCCAACCAAGGTCCTTGGAACAGTGTACAGAGAGCAATCCCTGCACAAGGAATGTAATCCAAATTCAAGAACCAACCGACGATGTAGAATCAAATGCAAGTCCCTTTTACTGGATAGGGCCACCATGGTATCTACCAAAACCCTGGCCACCAGTCAAACTTTTCCTGGCAACCTGGTGCCAGCCAAAATCCAGGCCCCTCTTTTCATGTAAATACGCCACAACCAAGACTACCTTTTCTAGAAACTCTCCATTTTCCATACTTGTCGAGACTTTTAAATGACCCGATCTGTCATGACCTGCGTTGGCCCCCCATGTCAACTAAGTTTCCCTCGGACATCCCTAAGTTCAAAGGCAAGCCCGACAAATATCCAGGTGATCATGTCACAACTTTTCACTTATGGTACTCATCCAACTCATTAAAGGATGATTTCGTTCAGTTTCATTTGTTTCAAAGTACTCTTATAGGGGGTGCAAGGAAATGGTATATTGAGTTCGATATCTCAAAGTACGCTTACTTTAACGACATGGCCATGGTTTTCTTAAACCATTTCTAGTTATCGGTAAGATATGATGTTGGAACCGTGTTGCTGGCCAACTTTGAGCAAACAAAAGATGACCATATCTCAGATCACATTCGAGAATGGCGACGATGAAAGAGTTTTATCAAATTTAAGGTCCCTCCTGCATTTTTTCTCGAGTGGTTCCTAAATTCCTTGGTACCTTGTGTATCCAAATACGTCGCGATGTATAGAGGTTTTTCCGAAGAAGAGGCTATCATGAGAGCCAAACAACTGGAGTTGATTTACTCTCGGTCCAATATGTTGTACGAGATATTACTCGATGCACCACGATTGATGTTCGAAAAGACCAAACATAAGTCTAGGCCTCACGCTGACGACATAGTAGTCTCAACACAAAGAAAGTCCACAGATCAGTTGTCTAATCAATTACAATAGTTATCGATTCAATAGACTATGGCTAGCCAAACTCCTAGCTCGACTACCCTTGTAACCAAAACTTTGGATGTACACAGTGTGCAATCGACAAATCCAAAGGGTAACCAACAAACCGAGGGAAATATGAAACCCAAAAACAAAAATGGTAAGGGGGATAAGAAGGCTACAAATAATGTTGGTGAGGGAAAAAACAAAAAGAGAAAGTTGAAGTTTCCATGTAATCTTTGCACGGATGACCACTTGACTCACCAATGCCCTCAGCTTGAGGAAGCCTAGACACTATTGGAACAACAACAACCCATCATGTTAACTAGACCTTTTCCACATGGTAAAAACATGACTCAAGCTTCCTCATCCACGAGCACGCCTGGGGTAGTCAGGGAACCCCCACGCCCAATAATAACAATGGGGCCACAAAAATTTATATGATGAAAGTTAAAGCTAATCTACAGACTAGGGATCATAACTACGAAATTCTAGAATCTATTGAGAAGGGAAAATAAGCCACCAACCCACTAACTCATATTCAAATTGAGAAGACAGTGGGAGAAAAAATGACTCACATCCCTAAAGGTGCATTCAAAAAGGCTTCTCACAACCCAAACACAAGGGTTGCTCAGATTTACTCCATCGTGAAGGATCTGAACTCCTTATGCAATGTCTATTCTGGAAGTCCTCCAAAGTTTCCCCTCACAAAGGAAAGCGTTGTTGTCTGCGTTGGGAGCGGCCAAGAAGCGGCCAAGACCACTAACTTTGGAATGATTTTTTTTTACCCTAATGACCATAAACCTTTTATTCCTCACCATGTCTCTTTTCAGATAGTAGTGGTGTACACCACAAAATCATTGACACGGAACATTTTTCGTAAGGTGGTGGATGACGGTGCCTTGAATTGCATGATGTTGTTGGTATGTTGGAAGGCCATCGACCAACTTGAGTTGTCTTCATCGCCCACGTTGCTAACTGCATTTGACAATCGATCTTTCAGACCATATGGCATAATTCCCTCTTCCCCCATGCAGTTAGAGGGAAACATTGTGTGCATCAAAGTAGAAGTAGTTAATGCACTCCTCGACTACAATATTTTGTTAGGGATAAGTTGGACCTACACTATGATAACGGTCATATCCACCATTTTCTGGGTCTTATTTTTTCCTCATGAAGGTTGGATTATAACCATTGACCATTTATCCTTTTCTTGTCCTAACCCTTCATCGGGGGCATCCACGGTCCCAATGATTGATAACCCATGATCAGGTATTTTCAAATTAGGTGCCAGATAGTTTGTCTTTGATGGGAAATTTTGATTATCCGCCGCCTACTAATGATGTTAGGTTTATTTCGGCTTCCCCCAACCAGCCGAAGGCTACAATATTTCAAGTTGTGTCTTTTAGAATGAGTTACTTTAATGACCCATGGAATTTACCTTCCCCATTGGCTTCGATGGAAGGGGTAGGGCACCTTGGCATGGCCATGCCCTTATCCGTTGCCAAGGATGCGTACAATATTTTCCAGCAAGCCTCAACCAAATCTGATCTGGCTCCCCCATAGGAGCTAGAACCTGTTCTCAATCCTATCTGGGCTCAAGACTCTCTCGCCGCCTATGAACCTTTGGACTTAGTCTTTCCCTATGATGAGGTGATCCTGGAGGAAATGACTGGGCTAGACAGACCTTGGGGCGATCTTCACCACATATCTCATTTATTACCCGAGATCAAGAGAATAAAGGCATGAGAGTTCGTTATGACCATGAATGGAGATTCCCCTTGTCCTATTAACCCTCTAGCTACACACAAAATATATGTCAAGGGAAACATGGAAATTATAACTGAAACGAGTCCTATAGACATCTCCAGAACTCCTGGAATCGTGAACAATTTCTTCGTTGGAGCAGATTGTTATCTCTAAGAGATTCAAATCTACATTGAATTGTTTAAATAATTTCACGACGATTTTTCTCGGTCTTATGAGGAGATGTCAGTTATTAATCCATATATTGTTGAACACGAAATCATGACTTACCCTGGTGTTAATCCTATCCGACATAAGCTTTTCCCAGTCAATCCTCGCAAGATATCGACGATAAAGGATGAAGTAGAGAAACTCATCAAAGTCGGTATCATATACCCCATGCAATTGACAAAATGGGTATCGAACCCTATTCCTATAAGAAAGAAGCAAGGTACAATCCGCGTATGTATGGAATTTTACGACCTGAATAAAGCTTGCCCGAAAGACAATTTCCCAACCCCATATATTGACCAGATTGGCGATGAGTGTGCAAGTTGTGAGGTTGTTTCTTTCATGGATGGTGTTTTTGGGTACAATCAAGTTTAGATCAAGCCCGAGGAACAACATAAAACGAATTTTATATGTACTTGGGGTACATTCGCGTATAGAAAAATGCCTTTTGGCCTTAAGAATGTTGGAGATACTTTTCAGCAGGCCATGTTGTTTTCTTTCCATGACCTCAAACACATAGTTGAGTCATATCTTGATGATATGGCATCACGTTCTCATAAGAGATCTGATCATCCTGCCTATTTATGACTAATCTTTGAGAGGTTTCGCTACTATTAGATTCGCCTAAATCCCAACAAGTGTATTTTTTGTGTGACATTGAGACACTTGTTAGGTTTTATCATGTCAAATATAGGGATCATGGTCAATCCTCTAAAGGTTAAGGAAATAGTTCAATTGCGCCCCACGCACACAATTCTCCATCTTCAGAGTCCATAGGGGAAAGCTAATTTTCTTTGACATTTTGTTGCTAACTATGCCGAGATTACTAAAGGGTGCATGCGTCTCTTAAAAAAGGGGCTCCCATTCTGTTGGGTTGAAGCAGCTTAGCACTCTTTCGAAGTGTTGAAACATGCTCTGACATCTGCCCCTCTCCTCATTCCTCCAGATTATGGCAAGGATTTATTTTTTTATTTGGATGCCATGGAGTCTACTATCGGCATGGTCTTGGTCCAAGGGGATGATGTGATCAAAGAGAATGTTATCTACTACCTTAGTTGAGGCCTAGTTGGACCGAAAATCAACTACACACATGTTGAAAAATTCACGTTGGTAGTTGTTCACGTTGTCCAATGGTTTTGTCATTATATTTTACTTCACAATACCACCATCGTAGCCATCGTCAACCCTTTTCAATATGTGTTAACACGACGGGTCATCGGCGAGAAAATCAGTCGAGGGATAGTCATCCTACAAGATTTTGTCTTGGATTTTGTTTCGAAAAAACATAAAAAGTCCCTGGTCTTTGCTGAACTAATCTCATAACTTTCAGTCGATAGTGGTGATATTTCTCCCAAAGAGTCACCGATCAACGGAGATATTTTTCTTATCGCATAATTAGACTCTTGGTATGGAGATGTACTAGTGTATATTCTTACTTTGAAGTGCCCTTATTCTGCTTCTTGCGATGAGCGTCGACGAATATGCCACCAAGAGCAGAAATATCTTATCCTCGATGACACTTTATATCATCGAGGAGTCGATTGCATTCTTCAATGATGTATTACTCATCAAGAATAAGAGATTTTTTTGAACACTATCACATAGGAGCATGTGGCGATCATCTATCTGGGTTGGAAACAACCCAAAAGATTTTTTGGCCCTTGACCAAGTTTTGAGGATCCTTGGTCATGTTTCACCTATTTTTGGGACTTCGATAGGCTATCAAAGGTGGAGAGAAAGACGAAAAAGAGATCGTGGGATCTCGGCCCCTTTTTAGGGCATTTTTGGGTTTTGGGCTTATGTAATGGGTATGGGGATGTCAGCCCATGGGTTTACCCATGCTTAGGCCTATTTTTTAATGTATAAATAGAAGTCTAGGTGATGTAAGAAGTAGTGAATAGTGACTAGTAGTGACTAGTCAGTTGCAAGTGTGCTAAGTGTCGAGTGCTAATTGCTTTGTGCATACTGTGTGAGGCTTGCAGAGCTAAGTGCAAGTGATTGTACGAGACTATGGAAGGATTTTTTCTATAACTCAATGAAGGAGGTTATAGCGAGGTGCGCAGATCTCATGTCCTCTGTAGAGTTGATTTTGAGGCTTTGTGCATGTAAGAAGATTAAAAGAAGCTAATAAAGAAGACGAAGAGTTGGTGGACGTAGCCCTAGGGTGGGGGTGAACCATGTATATCCTGTGTTGTAAATTCTTTGTTCTTTTGGATTGTTCTTTTGTTTATATGATTCAATGCTTAGTGCGATGTTAGATGATCGATGAATCTCATATGATAGCTTAGTGTTGAATAATGTGAACGAATGCTAGATCTAATCTCTAGTGGTATGCTTAGTGCTTGAATCTATTGGATATGTGTGAATACTACGTTGATCTATTGTTAGGGTTTAGCGGCGTTGTGAACTAAAACTGAATATTAATGAACTGTAATAGCTAAGTGCTATGTTAAGGTGTTACAATCACATATCTGTGTCTCAGCTAAGGTTGCAAACATCTGAGTCCTGCAACCACCCCTGCCTCTACCTCGGGTGAGACTTCATCTGCTTCGCAGGTGTTTCCGAAAGGGMTGGTAGTTAGGGTTTTATTGGTGCATTGTTGTCATGTTGAACCCTAGGTCTGCCCCTGTGCCAACAAATGGTTCCATTGTCGGGACCTGAAACTGTGATTGTTGGGAACTGAGGAAGAAGAAGCTTTGCGCGAAGATCTGACCCAAAAATGTGAAAGCTCCATGCATAGATCTGTTTCTCTAGTGCGCAGTACTCTACTTGGATTTTGAAACTCTGTGCTAAGAAGAGAAGTCTGATTTGAAGAAAATAGGTAAGATCTTGAAGCCTTGCACTCTAAAAGAGGTAAGAATAGTGAAAAAATTTAGATCTGGAAGCTTTGTGCTCTAAGAAAAGTTAGATAAGTGGAAATTTTTGTTTCAAGAATATGGATCTAGGTATGTTTGATAAATTTTGTCCTAGGCTGAAAAGTAGGGCGCAACTAGAAGAAATAATATTTTATATGAGTAGATCTGATAAGAATAGTGAAAGATATGTTATTCCTATGCATAGAAATAATGTTTGGACTAATAAATGGATGCAGGATCCTAGAAATATTTTTTTTCAGGTTAGCTACCATGATCCTAGTGCGCAGTACAGGAAAGGATGGGGATCATTTAAGAGAAAGAGAGGATTAACTCTTTGTTACGGTTGCAGAAGACCGAGACATATTGCTAAGGAATGCCCTGGTAGAAGACCCAGTTGCCTTTGTTGTAAAGCTATGGATCATGAAGTTTTCGATTGCCCTAGAATGATTTCTAAACTTGAAATAATGAATATGATACAAGAAGACCATGAGAAAGGTCAAGACACTAAGACCATGGAGGAACCCCAGAAAGTGTTGGACTAACTGCCGCACCTCTTGTGGACTAGGGGTGTTGGACTAACCATCACACCTCTCATGGACTAACCGCCACGCTGGTAACATGGGACTAACCTCCTACTCAAGGTGATGTTATTGATTTGGAAGTTTACTAACACCTGTAGGTTTTGGTGTAATGGAAAATCTTAACATGGTATCAGAGCCTTGGCCCAGGTTCAATTCCCTCGAGTTATGTCAGAGGGGGGGTGTTGGACTAATCGCCACACCTCTCATGGACTAACCGCCATGTTGGGAACATGGGACTAACCGCCCACTCAAGATGATGTTGCTAATTTGGAAGTTTACTAACACCTGCGGGTTTTGGTGTAATGGAAAATCTTAACAGAAAGAATCAGAAACTGTATTCTACAAATGAAAGAAACCCTGAATGACCACCAAAATATCAACTTATCAGAGATCTTCAAAGAAAAAGAGTACATAGAAGCAAGAATAGGAGACTTCGACATTGACTGTGTTTTGGATGAGGAAACACGAGTGAATATTATGATAGAAAGAACTTGTGAAACTTTAGGAAAACCTGTTATGATTCCTTCATTGGGAGGAATAGGATTATTTAGAGGAAAGCTGATAAACCTACATGGAAATCTCACCTATATATCTATGAGTGCTCATGGAACTTTGACAGAGGAATAGTTTGAGGTTGTTAAATTTATTAAGAACAACACCCCATTTTCTATATTACTAGGAAAACCTTGGATTGAAAGGGATCAGTCCAAAAGGAAAGAAGAAGAAGTCTTAGAGCAGAAGAAGCAAGAATTAAAAGATTTCATTACTAGGAGGATCACACACTTAATTGAAGAACAAGAGAACAGATAAAATCTATTTAGAACCAGAAACTTGGATGTTGAAGTTCAAAGAACACAAGAAGACTCACTGAATACTGAAGCAACTACCCCAAATAGAGAAGAAGTGTTTCCCTTTAATCCTAGGAAAGAATCTCAACAACACAAAGTTACTATGCCAAGAGGAGATAAGAATCAGAATGGAAAGAGGAATACCAAGACGAAGCTCACTGGAAAGAAGGCTAGAAAACTAAGTAAGAAGAGATCAAAGATCGAAAAGTTACAAAAGGTTTTAGAGGGAACTTCGCAGAAGGAAAATTTGCAAAAATGGAACTTCGTCAGGATAGCAGATCAATGCCACATGGCACTTCGCCATGGCGAAGAAATATAGTCATTGGAAATAGTATAATCATTAGACTAATGTTGCGAATGGGTAGAACGACATTTGTGGTCAGAAATATCATCATCAGACCGTTGGGACCGTGTTGTAACAGACATAACTGAATTAACGAAGGCTTCTCCTCCGTTGGAGAGATCCATTGCCTAGTTATCTACTTATTTCATTGAGCCTTGCACCGAGAACACTTTTTCCAACCGTGATTATCTGAGCCCGTAGATCAGTTGATTTCACACAATGATCATTGAGCTATCACCATCCATCTCGTTGCATTGAGTAGTTACTCTTCAAACCTGAGATATTCAACCACAAGTGTGTGTGTCCGAAGAACTTAGCCCAGTCAAAGAGTCTGTGAAGGAGGTACTCATCGACCTCATGACTGAAAGAGTAATGTCTATGTCTTTAGGTGTACAAGAATCATCGATGAGAGGAGTGAAAGCCTCTCTGTCGACCACTCACGGATCTGGACCATCCTGAGTCGTCATAGAAAAGAGAACCAAGCACAAAGATGACCTAGAAAATGCGAAGCTAATCTCTACCATCTTACCTGACTACATCCTGCCCCTGGCCGATGCAGTGAGTTGTGATAGTGTGCCAAGATATTTTGATTACACCATGGTTACTACGTACCTCCCGAAGGGGATGCACACAGTTAGAGAACAACATGACAAGATTGAAACATTTAAGTTCAACGACTTCAACCTAGGAGACCATAAGAACCATAGTATGCTCACCCCATATAAATACTTGACCAAGATGAAGAGGAATAACTCGAAAATAATCCCCCAGCCATGGACGATGAACCTCATGCAGTCCACCCTGTTGAATGTAAAGAAAATCCCACACTTTGGAAGGCACCAGGAGGTTAATGCCTGTGTTAATATTTTGATCTCTTGTTACCATGGTGGATACTTATGGATAGACCGACATATAATAGTCGATCCATAGGATCACCTATTAAGTATGCAAGGACCCAACCCACAAGGCTTCTATCCAAGGAAAGCCATAGATCGTGTATTAGCACAGAATATCAAGGATACCTACGGTGATGTTGAGAATGGGACGCGAGGCTACAAGGTAGCTTCCATCCAGAATGGCGCAGTCTGCCTAGCATGCCAATTAATTACAAGAAATCTAGTAAGGAAGAATAGGCCCACGCAGGTCACAGGGTTTGTCGTTGACCTCGTAGGGAAATGCATGGAAGGCCTACAGATGAACTGGGCGAAGTAACTAGTTAATCATCTGGAATTAGACTACTGCGAAGCACAGGATTAGGGCTACGAGTTCCACTTTAGCTAGCTCCTGATTCTCATCACGTTTATTGCTTGGAAAATGCTGGAAAGTGCGACCTTCTCGGACATTGAGTCACTCGAACTGCTTGTTGCGAAGTTCACCATGCTCTGGTACTCGAGTGATATGGGAAACCAATGGCGGTCGAACGCAGTCTTTCACACATATTATCTCCAACTGAAGAGGGCTATCGAAGCTGAACCTCGCATGACCCCAAACACCCTACAACAATTCCAACCCCTCATGAAGTTCCGCACAGATCGACACTTCATCTATATCACTGCGTGAGCAGACGAGCATAAGGAGGATATTCAGTCGTACTACAAGATCACAGAAGAGGACCTCGAGGACATAACTAAGGAATGATTAGAAGACCTCCTTATCCCTGTTAATCCTACAGATATGTCTGACCCCGAACTTGAAAGCTCGGAGAGCACTCACAAAGACCATGACACACGCGGAACTAGCAAAACAAAGAAGACCTCAGAATTCAAAGACTTAAGCAGCGCATCAGAAAAAACTACTTCAGTATCACCTGGACGAGGGGGTGATGACGAAGTAGAAGATATAAATGGAAAAGAAGATGAGAAGAAGCAAGGCGAAGTAACACTGCCTAGAGATGAGTCTGATCCCTTGAAGAAGAGGAAGGTTTCTCCCCCGAAACCCTCTTCCCGAAAGAAATCCAGAGCCACCTTGACCAAGATGCAGACTGTGATCACCGTCGATGACCTTGAATTCACCATCGTAGTTGTAAATGATGCCTCGAAGGAAATCTTTCATAAACATGAATCCAAGCAGGAGGAGTTGTACGACAGAATCGAGCTTGAGCTTCGAGGGGTACAACAGGCCATTCATTCTAGCCCTGTAGTTTCCACTGCGCCCCTACCATCGAAAGAACTAGACTTGGGAGATGAGTCAGCCCAACTCCATCGACTAGCTAATGTGACCGAAGCTCCTCTTCATCGTACATAGGAAGAAACAAAACAAGCCACCTATGCCTTGAAGCAAGTGCAAGAAGTAGTCGTAGAACAACATTGAGTTGCAGAGCAGGAGAAGGTTGCTCTCCAAACAAATTTTGAAGAGGAGAAATAACAGATTCAACAAGAAAAAGAACAGTTGCTCGCAGAACAACTCAAAGTGGAAGAAGCAGTCAACAAAGAACTTCTCTCTGTGACAAGCTTAGAGACAAAGGCAGAAGACTGACTCGAGCATCAAGTATAGCAGCTCGTAGAAGCTATCCAACAGCTACAACAAAGAATAGCAGACTTAGAGCTCTGCACAGTGCCCGACACCTCGCAGGATGTGAGGGATCAAAGAGATGCAACTTCTCGAAGCATAGTTGAGAGAATAAAGTCCCTTGCCATGGAAAGTAAACAAATAAGTGATCGCAATTCCCAGACTTATGAGCGACTCGCTGAGAATTCAGAACTGAAGGCACTGGAGTCACAGCTCCAGGAGGCGAAGCAACAAGCAGAAACAATACATGTATAGTTGAAGCCCCTATCAACTGTTGAAAGGATGAAGCGATCCCAAGAGCAGCGCACTACTCAATAGCATGTCCACACCATTCAGAGCAGATTCATGGAAGTAACTCAGAGGCTCCAACCTATACAGGATGAGTCTTACCAACTATTCTTAGAGATCGAAGGCCAAGGAGCAGAACTGGAGCAAGTTGTCACTGCAGTTGAACAACGCTTAGAGGGACCTGTCAATGAAGCTGTTATCCAAGAGTTCATTGAGCAAGAGGCCATGGCACAACAACAATTCGAAGAAGCTCGAGCCAAGATCGAGGATTTTGAGGCAGATTTACCCAGATCAGAGTGACTCAGGACGAGTCACAGGTGAGTGTTGGGGGCCTACTAGCCCTTGACCAAGTTTTGAGGAACCTTGGTCATGTTTGACCTATTTTTGGGACTTCGACAGGCTGTCGAAGGTGGAGC
>SNQJ01S0134163.1:44950-56629 GCA_010110895.2 Picea sitchensis
GGAATGTTCTTAGGTGATGGTAGCACTATATAAAGGGGTTCAAACAATGTAATGAGACATGAAGAGAAGTATTGTGTTTGGAGCGGTAGCTCAATAGGAGGAAGCCCCCTCGAAGAGGCAAGTGAACAGGAGAGGATCCATTCCATAATAGGATCCATTGTATGGTGTTGCCCTACCTCAAGGGTTTTCTTCTAATAAAGTGTGGTTTCTTCTATCTTGATTTGTGGATCTATTGTAGTGATTTTTTATTCATCTATCAGGTTCTTAACACCCTGTGCCAACAAGATTCTTCGCACTGGATACTTTTTTGTTAGGATATTTAGTCACTTAGGAGTTAATTAAGATATACTTGGTCTAATGTGTCATTAGGTAAAATTGTGTTTCTTTGTTTGTTTCATTAGTATGTATTAGTATGCATTTGTAGTTAGGAAATCCGACGATCACGATATGTTCCCCACATAGAGTGATCTGACGTTCGTATTCTTCTCAATATTAATGACCATTGATCTGTGGCTTAATACATTATTGGTCCATGAACTCTATTTAAAGAGAATGGAGGTTCATTTGTCGATGATCGATTTTGAGAAACTCTCTTGTAAAATCTCTCTATAATCTTTTTTCTTTTGCATTAATAAACTGCTCCAAGTGGCCGCGTTGGTTAGGACCATGGATGTTTCCCCGTAGGTGTTTTACCACATCAAAACATCGGTGTGTTGATCTTTGATCTGGTTGTGTGAGTGGTTACTAAAGGTGTTCATCCTTTGTTGGAATACATGTGTTTTCGAACATGGAATCAAATCTTTTTTGAAGACCCACTCCTATTGTAGATCGATATCGTGAAGTTGAGTTTCCCCATCTCCATTTTCTTCCATTTCCGTACATTTCTGGGCTAAGAGGATTGTTCCATTTCTTTTGGAGACCTTGTTTCATTCAGGAATTCTTTTTCATTTCACTTGAAAAGGTTTTTGTTTGCCCAATATACTACCATTTCAGCTAGATTCAGAGGTATAAAGCCTAAATACGCCCTTTTTAATTTTTTTGCAGAGTATTATTTGGTTTTATTTTGGTTTTATATTATTTGTTTCTAGGTTTCTACTCTTTTAGATCCGCGTATTCTCTTTTCCTCGCGCCCTGTGCGATCTCAAAAAATAAGAAACAAATAGGAAAAGTTGCATTTTCCAGGTAAGTTAATTGAGATCTTGATAAAAAAATTTAGCATGAACAACAACACTAACAATTTCAAAAACAAAAACAACACCCTCAATCCTCTAGATAAACAATACACTATGTTTTTCTAGCCCACTTGGTTACACGTTTCCTTATTAAGTAAGAGGTCTTGAGTTCAAGTCTCTCTTTTTGTTACTTTTTTTTTTTAAAGTTCATGCTCCATTGTAAAGTGTATTTCACTTCAAGTATAAAAGTGAATCACTATAAGTAGCTTTTAAAGTTATTTATTTTGCATTCATATTTTCCTTTATAAAGTAACTTCATTGTAAAAGTGATCCCCACTTCTTTTTATAAAAGTGGGTCACTTCATAAAGCAACTTACACCATCACGTAGTCCTTTGGTTACCGTTTATGCCTTTTTTTAAAGGGCCATAACTTTCACATCCAAAGTCCATTTTCAGTGCCGTTTTTTTTTTAAACCGCCTAATTTTTTGATATCTTTCCATCCAGATCATTAGTTTCAGTTTTTAAATTCATATTATCCATATATTTAATATGGATTATTCAAGTAATCTTTTGCTTACCAGCACCAACTACTTCCAATGGAAATCCCATATAGAGGATTTATTAAGAAGTAAAGGCTTGTACCATAATACCTTGGGAAAGGAAACATAACCTATTGATGTTGATAAGAAATTCAAATGGGATAATAGGAATTACAAAGCATGTGGCATAATCATAATTTTCATCTCTCATGATTTAAGGTTCCACCTTCAACAAATTGATAAACCCAATGAAGCTTGGAAAAAGATTGAATCTGTGTTTGGTAAACACAATATTATTCGAGCACAACACTTAGAAAATCAAGTATTGACTTTAACTCCAAGTGATGTTTATTGCATTGAAGACTATCTATCTAAGTTTAAAATACTCAGAATTTTATGTGAAGAATGTAAGATAAAGATGGATGAAGAGCGTTGCATCTATCTTATTATTTCTAAGCTAGGTAGTGCATATTCTGTGTTTGTATCTACCTTTTATGCCATGAAAAAGGCTCTAGGGAAAACTGATCAAAAGCCCACTCTTGAGTCCTTTTGTGATGCTTTGATTAGAGAGAAAGATAAGCTTATACAAATTGGAGTGATCAACACTGCAGGTACCTCCAACAAATCCTTAGTTGTCCATCAGAAAGATAAACCCAAGAATCCCAAGAAGCAACATCCTCACCACAAAAACAAACAACATAAGGGTCCCAAACCCACTCAGACAACTTCCGCTCCTAATGGTGACAAAGGAGCAAAATATAAAAATAAGAAGACTGACAGACATTGCAACTTTTGTGATAAAAATGGTCATGATGAGTCCAAATGTTTCAAGAAGATCACATCTTTAGAAGCAGAGATGAAGAAGAACAACATCAATATTGATTCTACATCTTCTTCTTCTTCTCATGGAGATGCACTTTCTGCTTCTGGTTTCTCCTTCAATACAACTTCCACTTCTTATTTCGATGAGTGGCTTATTGATTCTAGAGCATATTATCATATGGCTAAGGATAAAGACATATTTTCTTCTCTAAATGAATGTAACACCAATAAAATATATGTTGGTGAAGATAGATCTCTTAGTGTTGTAGGATATGGAACAATTCAAGTAGAAAATGGTCACTTCAATGATGTATTATGTGTTCCAAGTCTTTATTGTAACCTTCTATCAGTATATCAAATCAATCATTCGGGTGAAGGTAAAACTGTAGAGTTTTCACCTCACCAAGTTGTAATCAAGGATCAAAAATATCCTAAGCATGTTCTTGCAACTAGAATTGTTGATGATATTACCGGGTTGTACAAGTTTGACAACTTTGGGTCAACATATTTTTCATCAATTTTTGTTTCTCATAGCGATGACTTGAGAAAAAATTGGCATGCGATGTTTGATCATCTAAACTATCGCCCATTGCAACAACTATGTCATCAACATATGGTGATTGTTCTTCCTCCTGTTTCATGTAGAGATGGTGTTTGTGTCAGTTGTGTTCTCGTCAAACATCATCAGGACAGTTTTGACAAACATACCTCTTGGCATGCCTCGAGCCCTTTGCAACTTGTTCACAGTGATTTGTGTGGTCCACTTTATTCTCCTTAGTTTTTTGGGTGCAAGTATTTCTTAAATTTCATTGATGACTTTTCCAAACATACTTGGGTTTACTTCTTAAAACTTAAGAGCAAAGTTTTTGACAAGTTTTTGGCCTACAACGCCCTTATATAAAAGCAATATAGAAATATGGAAATCAATGGAGGAGAATACGTGAACAATAATTTTACAAGTTACTGCACTGCACAGGGCATCCAAATGCAACACACTATTCCATATACACCACAACAAAATGGTGTTGCTGAGAGAAAGAACCACAGATTAAATGAAATGGCTAATTGTATGATCCAATCTAAGGGATTAAGTCTAAAGTATTGGGTGGAATACATCAATTGTGCAAATTACATAGTAAATCACACTCCCAAAAAGGCTCTTAAAAATATAACACCGAAAGAAGCTTGGACTAAAATTAAACCAGATGTAAGTCACTTCCGTGTTTTTGGATGTATATTGTGGGATCACATTCCTAATGAGAAAAGGAAAGCATTGCAGCCTTAAAGTGAGAAGTGTATATTTGTTGGTTATTTTGAAGGTGTCAAAGGTTATAGACTTCTTCAACCATAATGTAATGAAATTATTATTAGAAGACATGTTAAATTTGATGAAAATGTTTTGGCTTGCGATCATAATTCGACGTTTATGCCTTCTTTGGCCTGCAATCATAATTCAGCGTTTGTACCTTCTTCGGCATGCGAGTCATGTTCGACGTTTGTGCCTTCTTCTATTTTGGTTTCTTCTTCAGATGATGAAAATCCACCTCCACCTTCTCGCCTTCCTCCAGGTGAGTCCTTTGAACCTCAACCAACACCAGCTCCAGCTCCACCACTTCCTATATGGGTTCATTCAACATGAGAAGCAGTTGGTGATCTTGTTGGTGATCCTTCAGATCAACGTTAGACACGTTCACAGTTCCAGTGAGCCTCTTCTCTTTTGGATCAAGTTTTAGAGACTCGTGATTTAGAGACATTTGCAAAAGCTTCAGGTCATCCATATTGGGATACAACAATGCATTAATAGTATTGTTCTTTAATGGAAAACGATACTTGGGATATTGTACGTCTTCCAAAAGGAAGAAAACTTTTCAGATGTAAATGGGTCCACAAAACTAAGTATGCATTAGATGGAAGTGTTGAAAGACACAATGCTCAGCTAGTAGCCAAAGGATTTTCCCAAGTTGAAGGAATTGACTATAATGAAACCTTTACCCCTATAGCCAAAATGAATTTCATCCACCTTGTTCTTTCCCTTGCTACCTCATATAAATGGGAGGTCCATCAGATGTATGTTAAATATTCCTTCTTGCATGGATATTTGCAAGAATAAATCTACATGGAACAACCTCATGGATATGTCCAGAATTAATCTAGCCTTGTTTGTCGCCTTAAGAAATATCTTTATGGTCTTAAACAATCTCCCCAAGCTTGGTATGCCAAAATGGACAACTTTCTTATTGCCACTGGATTCTCTAGATGTCATTCTGATCCTAATGTATATATAAAGAAAGTGGGAAACCATCTCATAATCCTTGTCCTTTATGTTGATGACCTTATCCTTACATGTAGTGACTCAAAAATTTTAAACCATGTGAAAACCACCTTAAGAAGAAATTTGAAGTGACAAACTTAGGATTTTTGCATTATTTCCTTGGCCTCCAATTTTTTCAAACCAATGAAGGAATTTTTCTTTCCTAGTCTAAGTATGCTTGTGACCTTCTTCATCGCTTTCACGTGGACGATTGTAAACCAACCCCTTCTCCCTTCCAGTATGGAGTAAATATTTACGCCACCTGTACTTCTCCCAAAATTGATGCCACCTTGTATCGTGAGTTAGTTGGTAGCCTCTTATACTTGACTCATACCCATCCTGATCTTTCCTTTGTTGTTGGTCTTGTTGCCAAATATATGAAAACACCCCATGAAATCAATAGGAAAACAACTAAAAGGATACTTAGCTATGTCCATGGTACAATTCAGTTCATGATATATTATAGTTAAGGGGGGACTCCTTTCTTGGTTGGTTTCACTGATTTACATTGGGTCGGAAACCCTGATGATCGAAATTCTACTACATGTTATGTTTTTAGCCTTGGTTCAAGACCTGTCACTTGGGCCTATAAGAAACAACATGCTATTTCACTTTCTCCAGTAGAAGCAGAGTACCAAGAAATGGTAAATGCAAGTCAGGAAGCCTTATGGATTCGACATATTGTTTCATATTTTGGATTCCAGCAACAACATCCGATTAGACTTTGGTGCGACAATCAGAGTGCCATGAAGCTCGCTAAAGACCTAGTTCAACATCAGTGTAGAAAGCACATTGAGATACACATGCACTTCATCAGAAATCTCATTCATGATCAAGTTATTGAAGTGCTCTTTTTCCCTACATAAGATAAAGTTGCAGACATTTTCACAAAGTCTCTTACAGAAGCGAAGTTTTCCAAACTTCAATCTATGTTAGGAGTTCAGGAAGTTGCCATAAAGGGGGGATAGGCTCTAGTGCCTCCTTCCTTCTCCTATTGTGTCACTATTGTAAATCCTTCAATCATATCCCAAGTTGTACTTAAGGGGGGATGTTAGGATATTTAGACACTTAGGAGTTAGTTAAGATCTACTTGGTGTAATGTGTCGTTAGGTAAAAGTGTGTTTCTTAGTGTGTTTCTTAGTGTGTTTCTTTAGTATGAATTATTATGCATTGGTAGTTAGGAAATCTGACGGTCATAATATGTTCCCGATATAGAGTGATCCAGAAATTCATATTCTCCTCGATCTCAACAACCATTGATCTGTGGCTTAACACCTGATTGGTCCATGATCTCTATTTAAAGAGAAAGGAGGGTCATTTGTTGATGATCGATTATGAGAAAAACTCTTGTAAAATCTCTATGTAATATTTTTTCTTTTTCATTAATAAAATGCTCCAAGTGGATGCATTGGCTGGGGCCGTGGATGTTTCCCCGTAGGGGTTTTACCACGTCAAAACATCGGTGTGTTGATTTTTTATCTGGTTGTGTGAATTTTTACTGAATGTGTTTGTCCTCTGTTGGAATACTTGTGTTGTCTAAAATTTTGGCCCTCATTAATAAAATATTATGTAGAGGCAGTCAAGAAGTGTCACCCGTGCCAGATCTTCTCTCGCAATATGCAGGCACACCCAACTCCCATGTTCCTAGTTATTTTCGTCAGTCCCTTCACCAAGTGGGGGATTGATTTCACTACATGTCACCCAGTTTCAGCTAGGGGGTATCGTTATATCATCGTAGCAGTAAAATACTTTACTAAGTGGGTCGAAGTTATGCCGACATTCATCAATGACAGGGATATGGATGCCCTTTTCATTTTCAACTAGATTTTAGCCAGGTTTGGTATTCCAAAGGAGATTGTCATAGACCATGACAATCACTTCCAGAACAAAATGATGTCATAATTAACATCAAAACTAGGGTTTAAATAGGAACATTCATCACCTTAATACCCACAAGTGAATGGTTAGGTAGAGGTCGTTAATAAGTCTCTCAAGACTATTATGCAGCAAACAATTAATTCGACCAAGTCAAATTGGCATTTGATGTTGTACTCGACACTTTGGGATTATCAAACTTTAGTCAAGACTGCTACCAATTTTTTTCCTTTTCAACTCATCAACGGGTTATAGGTAGTCTTTCCCATTGAATGTCAAATACCTTCTCTAAAGTTAGCAATAGAACTATTGCCCGACACTACACCATTTGAAGAACGTCTTTTATATCTCGAGCATCTTGATGAGAAGTCTCGAGATGCAGCCTTGGATAACAAGGCTCACAAAAAATTCATCAAGTGTCAGTATAATCGGTCCATCCGCTCTAGGTTTTTCTCCGAAGGTGATCTTGTCCTGGTCTACGACCAAGAAAAATATCCCTTCGGGGCAGGCAAGTTCAAACTCATGTGGTTCATACATTTCATTGTGAAAGAAGTCTTAGAAAAGGGTTGTTATCGTCTAGTTTATTTCAAGGGTAACTCTTTATCGGAGCCTAGAAATGGGCTCTACCTTAAGAAGTATTACACTTAGGTCAGTCACCTGAGCGTGAATTCTTGTATATATGTATAGTATTTTATACAATATTGTATTTTTGTTTTATGAACGTGTAGTTATTGTGTTTTATTTTCATTGTGGCAGATGTCAAGTGAATCTAAGGTCTATGTTGGGTTCGTGAATGGTGCTAGACGACACACTCAGAGGCTTACTTCCACAACTTGGGTGATTTTTACACCGTTTGGTTAGTTGATGTCTTCTGGAGGTATTTTTCTAGGAGAAGCAACCAATAATGTTACCGAGTACAATGCAATAATGGAGTTACTATGTGATGCCTTGTCACATGGTATTTCTCACCTCTGGGTCTATCTAGATGCTCAATTAGTCGTGTCTCAAATAAATAGGATATATTGTGTCTATGATCCCACCCTTCACCGATGATTCCTTAGGGTATGTCTCTTAGAATGCTCTTTTGATTATATTACTTATATTCATGTTCTTAGGAGATCTAATCAAATAATTGATACATTGGCTAATCAAGTATTAGATTGGCACATTGCTCATATATAAAAGTAAAAACACACACATACACATGTAAAATACATTTGTACAAAATGTTTATCCATAAGGAAAAAATATGTCTATATAATATATCCCAAAAATAGTGTCATAAGTAAAAAGTGGGCCATAAAGACTCAAATAGAGCCGGTATACATTGTTGGGCTCAAGCCCTCAATACAAAGTACAAAAATTTCCCTCGGCACATGAGTGGTCCAAAAATAACTATGGTCTTGGCCTATTGGCCCTACTATAATGAACTACAACGTTTGCAAGATGTCAGAATAACTGGAACCAAGTCCTAGGAACCCCTACTACATGTGGTTTCATGGTTGGGGGAAGGTCCTCTATCTCTTCCATGGGTACTGCATGAGTGAGAGTCATTAAGTTTCTCTCCACTTACCACAATACTCTCTCAGCCTCTCTGGCTGGGGGTCCTCCTACAGCTATTTCTCCTCATGTTCATGCTAGTCCAACTTCTAGTCGAGGATGACACCTGGTCCTGGAAAAGTGATCTGGTCGCACTGGTCCTACATCTGTATATAACAGATCTTTGAGTCGGTACTTTGACATTACATAAAAAGGATAATATTTAAAAACTTTAAAAATTAAATAACTTTAAAAATTTGTTAGCTATCTCACCATGATCCTCGCCAAGGGGCATAGGAATATCAAGATCCCTTAGCAAACTAATCTCTGCATATGAGTATTCCTCTATCACCAGAATATGACGGGCCCACCAATCAAAAAAATTGTCATCAAAGTTCTCTTGGACCCTCCCTACACCCTGTCTAGGAAACAGTGCTTCCCACTTGCATAATGTCGTAAAGGAGGTGATGTGGCCTCATACTATCTCCATCGGGATAAGGCTAGGAACTCTCTCAAATAATAAATTTCACAATACAGTCCCGAACTCGAAGTTCTTGTTCGTCCTTCTACAATATTCAGTGAGTTGTTTCTTCATTCATGTAAGCATGGTAGTGCTTCAATAAAAAATAGTGGCATCCAAGCACTGAATTGCCCAATGCATCTATGCACATGAGTCCTAGTGAAGTGCTACAGATCCAATGATCCACCCAATCATAAAAAGTACAATCCAAATACTGAGGCTAGTAATCTTGTGTATCGACACTTGAGATCCTACTTTATCAATGCATGTCTCATAGTACATACCGATATAGTCCTGTATGTTGTATGGCCCTGGAGGAAAGGTCCTCAAGTTGACCGGTTCTCCCCTCATGGAGAGGTCGGTCAAGAAGTATATTTCCTCCATCGTTGGATTCAATGACTGACCCTCTAGCATAAATACCTCTACATCTGGATGCCAATACTCTGTCAAATGGTTCAACAGTCTAGGTTGTGCCCTCATGAATGGACAATGGAAGAACTTCCACATACCGCACTATTTCAACATGGAAATAGCCTCGGGATCCTCCTCCACCAACACATCCACTTCCTCGTGTTCCCTTTCCCGCCAATGGACATACATCCTATTACACAAAATTTGGAAGGGATTAGCACTCGTTTCATCTTTTTTTGAACATTCAAAGAGGTGTACATGGGTTGTCTTTAAGACAATCACATATATACATGGGATAAGTGTTAATTTTCCCACGTACATATGCGAATTGGGTGTGGATAGTGCACGTACACGTAGGCCTGACCCTTTTACAAGGGAACACACCTTCCAAACATTAAATTAATCATAAAAGGATGCATGAAAATTAAAGTAAAGGTTGTTTGTACTTACTTGGTCCAAGTGTGAGGATCTTTTTTCCACCGTATCTACTTGAATTTGTGGTTTGAGGAAGAGGGTTTTTGACCTTTTTGGTTATTTTCCAAATTGCAATGGTTAAAATGAGTTGTCAACCTCTATTTATAGACTTTTTTGGCCCTTTTTCCCTAATTTGGTCCCCTTTTTCCCCTTTCGTGGCTTGGTAGCTACTTGAGTTTCCTTTTAATAGATATTTGGGTCGTTCTAATGAACTTGTTCTTTTGGTTCGGTGTTTTCTTGATATGGGTTACAATTATATCATCCCATGGTGAAATTAATTTTTTGACATTTGCATATAAGTTAGTTTTTTCACCACCTTGCATTTTGCATATTGTTGATGATCTGAAAATAGGGGGCTGACTTGTTATGCTATGCAAGCACCCTCTACTTCATTAAAATAAACTTCTCAGGACCTTGCTCCATGTCATAGTTGTGCAAGATAAATTACATGTCAAGTTTATGTATCTTTTATGTCTTTATGTGTGAGGTTTTTAAAAGGGTTAAATATGTTGTTTACATAAATACAACATAAAAATTAACTTGCAGCAAATAATAACCAACAAACACTCACAACAATAACAACATGATAAAGGAGTTCACCCCTCTCTAGGCTACATCTCCTTGAGCCTCCTTCAATGGACTAGGCTCTTTGGGATTAGTTTGTCAAAGATTCTTTCACAAACTTCTGTTCAACTCCAATGGATTTAATTATTGTACCATTGGGTTCATAATACATAAAAACCCCAAAAATGACTAATAGAACTCTGAAAACGAACCACGGCTCATCTGGGCATGACCTCTTCTACATGTGGCCTTGAGCTTCCCTGAGATTCCTTGTGGAAAAAACACTTGTAAAAGTCCTCAAATGCCTCTGAAACCTATCCCAATGTGTTCAGAGCATATCAATTAGCCAAAAATGACTATTCAGTCACAGAAAACAGACTTGGGCTCATCTAAGCATGACCTCCATCAATGAGGGCTTCAAGCTCCCTGTAGCTCTCTGAAACTTCAATGGTGAAAAAACTGTAAAATAAGTCTTCAAATTCCTTTGAAAATAGTGCCAATGGATTCAGAACATCCAAAAACCCCTAGCTGGGCTTTTTCGGCACCTCATTTGGCCAAAAAATGAAGAAGATAGGCCTCCTGCCATTTTCCTCCTTCAAGCTTGTTGTCTCTGGTTCACCAAAATGCACCTTTGTATGTCCAACCTAGCACATGTGCTCATTTCTGTGCTAAAACCTAGCACCGGGTGCATGACCGAAAAACAGGTGCAATTGTAGAATAGTTAATGGAATTAAGGCCCCTAACCGCAAGTCGTTGGGCATATGGGTCATATGACCGCACATCCACGCATAAAAGGGCTAAAACCCAAATCAAATGGTTATGCGCCAAGTGTCGGTGCATTTTAAAACTCCCGTGCACAAATGAGGGCATGGTCATATGTGTTGACAATACAACCGTGGGCTGGGGCTAAGCCCCAGCCCAACCCCACGCCGAAATAATCCAAAGTGGAATTCATAAAGTTTTAAAAACCTAATATGTTAAGAACCATATGGATGGCACACTGGTTGGGCAGCCATTCCCAAGGCTTTAACCCTGCCCGGAGGTCGCGTGGTCGAGTCCCATGGTCTCACCCATAATTTTTACCATAAACCAAATATAGTGTAACTTAAATAATTTCAGAACTATATGGTGTTAAGAAACACTATGGTGGCACGTTGGTTGGTGGCCTTTGCCAAAGCTTTGCATTGAGATGGAGGTCCGGGGTTCTAATCCCACGGACTCCATAGAATTTTTTGAACTACACCATATACAAAGGTGCCACATGGCAGCCCACGCCTGGGCCACGTGGCACCAAACCATTTTCTACAATGATGCCACGTGTCGAAACATGATTCGTCCACATCTGCCAATAAATGATTTCCACATCATCAACTACCACCTCAACGTACATTCATGCCACATCATCTATACGGTCATGCCACGTCAGTTGTACGGCCCCTGCCACGTTATCT
>SNQJ01S0134163.1:56639-74032 GCA_010110895.2 Picea sitchensis
ATGTATGAGAACTATCAATGTTTGAAGCTTCCTCCATCCTTGCAAGATATCAAACTTCAACACAAAACTTGCACAATAATACCAACAACTAAATCTCTAGCTATCAATGGAAATCACATGAGAAAAACAAACTAAGATCTGATACCACCTGATCTGAAAATAGGGGGCTGACTTGTTATGCTATGCAAGCACCCTCTACTTCATTAAAATAAACTTTTCAGGACCTTGCTCCATGTCATAGTTGTGCAAGATAAATTACATGTCAAGTTTATGTATCTTTTATGTCTTTATGTGTGAGGTTTTTAAAAGGGTTAAATATATTGTTTACATAAATACAATAGAAAAATTAACTTGCAGCAAATAATAACCAACAAACACTCACAACAAGAACAACATGATAAGGAGTTCACCCCTCTCTAGGCTACATCTCCTTGAGCCTCCTTCAATGGACTAGGCTCTCTGGGATTAGTTTGTCAAAGATTCTTTTACAAACTATTGTTTAACTCCAATGGATTTTTTTATTGTACCATTGGGTTCACAATACATAAAAACCCCAAAAATGACTAATAGAACTCTGAAAACGGACCATGGCTCATCCAGGCATGACCTCTTCTACATGTGGCCTTGAGCTTCCCTGAGCTTCCTTGTGGAAAAAACACCTATAAAATTCCTCAAATTCCTCTGAAACCTATCCCAATGTGTTTAGAGCATATCAATTAGCCAAAAATGACTATTCAGTCACAGAAACCAGACTTGGGCTCATGTGAGCATGACCTCCATCAATGAGGCCTTCAAGCTCCCTGGAGCTCTCTGAAACTTCAATGGTGAAAAACCTGCAAAATAATTCTTCAAATGCCTTTGAAAATAGTGCCAATGGATTCATAACATCCAAAAACACCTAGCTGGGATTTTTCGGCACCTCATTTAGCCAAAAAATGAAGAAGATAGGCCTCCTGCCATTTTCCTCCTTCAAGCTTGATGTCTCTGGTTCGCCAAAATGCACCTTTGTACGTCCAACCTAGCACACGCACTCATTTCCGTGATAAAACCTAGCACCGGGTGCATAACCAAAAAATGGGTGCAACTGTAGAACGGTTAACAGAATTAAGGCCCCTAACCACAAGTTGTTGGGCATATGGGTCATATGACCGCACCTCCGCACATAAAAGGGCTAAAACCCAAATCGAATGGTTATGCGCCAAGTGTCGGCACATTTTAAAACTCCCACACACAAATGAGGGCATGGTCATATGCGTTGAAAATACAACCGCGGGATAGGGGTAAGCCCCAGCCCAACCCCGCGCCGAAATAATCCAAAGTGGAATTCATAAAGTTTTAAAAACATAATATGTTAAGAACCATATGGATGGCATGCTGGTTGGGAGGCCATTCCCAAGGCTTTAACCCTGCCCGGAGGTCACGTAGTCGAGTCCCGTGGTTTCACCCATAATTTTTACCATAAACCAAATATAGTGTAACTTAAATAATTTCAAAACTATATGGTGTTAAGAAACACTATGGTGGCACGTTGGTTGGTGGCCTTTGCCAAAGCTTTTCGTTGAGGTGGAGGTACGGGGTTCGAATCCCACGGACTCCATATAACTTTTTGAACTACACCATATACAACGGTGCCATGTGGCAGCCCACGCCTGGGCCACGTGGCACCAAACCATTTGCTACAATGATGCCACGTGTCAAAACAGGATTCGTCCACATCTGCCAATAAACGATTACCATGTCATCAACTTCCAACTTAGCATATAGTCATGCCATGTCATCTGTATGGTCATGCCACATCATTTGTACAGCCTTTGCCATGTCAGCTATACGGACTGTCCAGTCAGCATTTCTTTTTCCTGTTTGGAAAATCGAACAAATCGCGATATCTCACTCATCCGATGTCCATTGGACCTCGTTCGAAGTGTGTTGGGTTCGTAATGACGAGGGCTACGCACCTGTTCATTTTGAGGCAATTCCAAGAACTTTGATTTTTCGACTAAATTTTTACCCCTGGTCCAGATTATGATCAGTTGACTTGTCCACTTTTCCATAGGATCGATCCCAATGAAGTGCGACACAGAACCTTCTCTGTTGCTTCAGAAGTGTTGTAATTAGGTGGTATATTCTTCCTCTACATGGATTCCCTAAGTAGATCCTTTGTTGCATTTTGGTGTCCATGCTGTGAGTTTTATCCATAGGCTTAGGATTCCTTTTAGTCCCATCGTAATTATGTTTTGAAGCCTCATTCTTCTTCATCTTTTCTGGATCTTACCCAAAGGACTCCCCATGAGAGTAGTTTTTTGTCTTTCAGGTTCATTTAAATTTTGAAAGAAAAATCCAACCAAAGCTTATTTATTCTTTTCAATCTCATTTGGATTACTTGAGAAAAGAAGCCCCCCTGGAGTCTTGTTTAAGCCCTTTTCAGACTCTCTAAAATTGAAAAGATTGTCGAGCGATCTTGTTTCCCTTCATTCTCACCAAACTCAAATTTGAAGGCACATATGGCTGACGATAGTTTACCCCTTTTTTGGTCCGGACAGTTAATATACGAATAAAGGTATGCTCTAGGAGCTTTGGTTTTCTAGGAGAGTATTCTCAGGCGCAAGTTTAACCCTTTTTCGGGCATGAGGGACCAAATGTTTGAAAAAGGACATTCTGCTTGGTTTTGGTTTATCTCTGTTTTGGGCCTTGGATATTATTTACGAAAAAGGAACCCCCTCAGAGTGCATAGTTAAGCTCTTTTGTGGTGAACCAAACCAGTTCACTAGGTAAATACCCAATGTAGGTGGAACAACAGGTTATAATCCATAAAGGATAATATATTAAATAATAATGTATATGAATATGAGATGATGAGTACAATAAGAATGAGGGCCTTATATACCCATGCAAGGGTGTCCTTTCGTGAAGAGACGTGATATTTCATTGGGAATGTGTCTCTTGATTATTTTTCATTAACTATTTATGATGTATTTATACTTATTATTATATATTATGTTCATAACACTACCTTCCCCTTAGAAAATTATTTGTCCTTAAAGCATACTTATGTAAGATATATCTCTTTCTCTAGATTGTAATATTGTCTCCTTATTCTTTATTCCTGGATTAGTGATCATTGAGGACTTGAAAAGATATGATCTTCTAATCACTGAGTAGAACCGTCGAACTGTAAGCGAGTCTGCCCACCCTAAATCTATCTTCTACAAAGATATAATTTTATGGGGTTCTTGTAGACAATTTTATGTATTTTGAATCCCATGATAACTTCTACCTTGATCATCATTTGCAATGGAGGTAATAATTTTTGACATATTTGTCATTTGTTTCTGTGGATACATTGATTGGTTGAAGTATCTACTTTTGTGATTAGGATGTTTATAAGGCATCCTTGCAACCTGATATTTACTTTGTGTACTTGTAGATTCTTCTTGATTAACACTTAGAATTGAGTCTTCTTCATAGCCTTGGCTTGTTTCTACTTCGACATGTGTATACCTCTTTACATCAACTGAATCCTTTTGAGCCATAAGGTTGACCGAGTTTGTATTAATTGCTTTATGTGCATTAGGTTTTTTCCAATTGAAGACTTATGTAGTTCCATAGGTTCAGTCATTTTATATTTATATACCAATGATTCTTTATTGATAAGTTATTATAACTTGTCCTGTACCATCTCCTTATCACTCTTTATCTTCTTAATCTAGGTGAGTAAACTTTGATTATGGGATTTTAGGCGACAAAGTTTTGTGCCTTTGTCTATGACAATTTTGTCACATTCTTTTTGGATCTCAAGTATTGAATGTTGTTTGTCTGACATTAGTATTTTGGAGATCTGATCAAGATATTTTGACGTAGATATTGAATCAGACTTCACTGAGATGTCATGTAAAAAAAAAGGAGAATTCTTTTAGGAAAACATTAAAAACTTTTCTCAAGGTTTAATATTAAGTTACCCAACGTCTCTAACCAAGTCAAGCTGAGGATTATATCAAACTCTTTTTAATATATAGTTGTAACCTCAAAAATCGATACGAGTTAATAATCTTCGAGTATTGATGTTAAAGTCCTTGATGTCATATTTATTGCTCACATTACCATAAGTCCTTGATGTCATATTTATTGCTCTGATACCACTGTGGTGAACCAAGCTAGTTCACTAGGTAAGTACCCAATGTAGGTAGAACAACAGGTTATAATCCATAAAGGATAATATATTAAATAATAATGTATATGAACATAATATGGTGAGTACAATAATAATGAGGGCCTTATATACCCACGCAGGGGTTCCCTTTTGTGAAGAGACGTGACCTTTCACTGGGAAGGTGTCTCTTCATTATTATTCATTAATTATTTATGATGTATTTATACTTATTATTATATATTATGTTCATAACATCTTTTTACACTCCCTAAATATGAAAAGATTGTCGGGTGGCCTTGTTAATTTCACACTCATTAATTGGTCTAGAACGAACATCTATTTGGTATAAGTTTAACCCCTTTTCTGGACAATAGATTATCCAGGAAAAAGGTATGCCTCAAGAGACTTGTCTCATCGAGAGAGTTCTCCTAAGTTATATTTTATACTTTTTCAGGATAAGGATACTAAACTTAGTAAAAGGTTGTGAGTCCATAGTTAAGCTCTTTTCAGACTCCTTAAAATTGAAAAGATAGACAAGTGATCTTGTCTCAATCACACTCATTAAAATGGTTTTGAAGAGACATCCTTTTGGTACAAGTTTAACCCTTTTTCGAACCAATTGGACTAATTACAAAAGAGGAACACTCTGGAGTCTTCTTTTAGTGTTTTCCAGACTCTCTAAATGTGAAAAACCATTGATCTTACCTTCTTTGGGCTCGTAAAACTTCACATGGAAGGAGTCATGTTTTGTCATACTTCATCGCATCACATGTCTCATCCTTACATATTTGGCCTAATGACGACTTCATGTTGCTATTAACTGAACCTTCAAAGCATTCCTTAAATGCAAGCCTTGCAACACTTTTTTCCCTTGCAATATGACAGCTTGAACCATGGAGGAATTTTCTTGAGTGTCCTTATCCTGCACATGTATCATAGCACTGAGAATTAATATGTTCAATGTGCTTGAAACTAGTTTTCTTTCCCGCAACACTCGTTCCTCCTTTATAACATAGCATTCTTTCTTTTTTTTCAATCTCGTTAAAAATTTGAAAAAGAAAAAAAAATCAAATATTCCAAAAAGAGGGGACAACATATACATTCTCTTTTTTTTGGCACCAAGACAATCACCCTTGTAAAAAGCACATCCTTTCGTTTGTTCATCAAGCATTGGGATATAGTATGACCTTAGGAAGTTGTTCTCGCTACATAGATTTGTTTCCTCCTCTGTTTGGTTACACTTCCAAACATATGGAGAGTTTGTGGTGCTTCCTATATCACAAAATTATGCCAATATTACGCTACTTGAGTCTTATCATTTTGTCATGTTTTTGTCCAAGGGAATTTTTATCCAACCTAATTCGACCATTCTATAGTTTATCTCTTGACTTTTATGAGTCGGCCATCCCGAGAGTCCAATCAAGTTTGGATTAAAAATCAATGAAGTTATGTGCCTGATGATCGATATCCTCCAGTCTTTTCTCGATGGTATGTCGAAGACCTCATTGTAGTGAGTCTTACACTCCTATTGTACTCCTACCTGACTGAGCTTTTGAATATCTTGAATTTATTTCTTGAGTTATGACGTCCTCATCTCCAGCCAGAAATGTCAATGCTTCTTGAAGATGCATATTATATTGTACTTGTATATCATCAAATTATTGCGAGATGTATATATGTTGTGTATTGCTTGAAAATACACTTTATATAGACATTTATATGACATGGATATGTAGTGTACTTGATTGGAAACCATACTTAGTTCATCTCGAGCATGGGTATTCCTGCCTCAGAGAGATTATCATTTTTTTGCAGATGGCATGCTCCCGAACACTTGTTCCGGGCTCACTCGACTCCATGCCTTCCCACTGGTAAAGATATTGTAATGTATTTCGACCATCACTTTCTCTTCTGACCTCACACATTAGGGGACATCTGTTATAGTCCAAAAATTCCTTACCTATGCATACATGACATTGGCCTTTCCACTTACGTAATTTGTTAAAATATTGTTGAGGCTTCTTCTTAAAAAACCATTTTTTGGAACATGTATGTGCCTTGTTGAACTAACATCCCGCATACACACGCGTGTTGCATACTAGTTAGCCTGCGTACATACGCAAGCTACATACTAGTTATCCCACGTTTACCTCCAAATTTGAAAAAAATATAAAATCGCAAGGAATTCAATGGAGTTTATGGGATATCGAGGGTTTCCTAACCATTTTACCCCTTGTAGCCCATCCCCAAACCGAATAACCATATTTTTCTCATATAAAAAGAGGTCTTGGAGTGTCATTTGGAAAGACAAGAAGGAGGATAATAAAACTCTACCAAAATCCCTTCCCCTTCTTAGCCCAAGTTTTGCATCATATTTTAAGTTTTGGCCTCAACATTCCCCTCCAGGCATTTCTCCCTATACAACCCTTTCTCCTTTCCAAAGTGATAAGTTGGTTGTGAGAAGCAAGTGTGGGATTGATGCACTTGGAGCCATGATAGAGGATCTCGGACCTGGTTCATGGAGCGATTGCTGACAAAGGTTGTAATCATTTTTGTATTGAAACTTAATAAAAGAGTTCATTCTTGTCCCAAAACATTATGACTTTATGATTTTATTGATTTATGCATCTATGTCTATATCTAAACATTGAAAGTTATAAGTAGAGATTGTATGTGTTGTAGCATTGTTTTCCTAATCTTTTGTAGGTCAGCTTTGGGAGGAGACCCGCAATCTAGGAAGTTGCAAAAACGAAAGAGGTCTACACTGGTCACAAGGACTAAAGGTGCACCCACTGACCTTCTTCCCTCTCTCTTGTCATTCAATTTATATAGTTTTTGGGTAGCCTAAGAGTAGAACAATATTTTAAGGGAATTCAACACTATGTCTGTACCTAGACCTAGTATAGGGGGATTTTCCCCATAACACATGGGATCATGGACCTAACCCACTACATCTTCTTCTTTTATATATTCCTTCCCACGTAACCTCCCATGGAGGAAGAAAAGAGAGATGAAGGAGCAGGATATCCTTTTAAAAAAATTTATCCAGGAAGCCCTCTCACTAAAGTGGAATGAGATGAGGGATAACTTTTCCTACATCCCTTGATGACTGCCTACGATAGGTGAGGCACCTTCAACAATAAAATATTTCAGAGGTGTGATTCCCTTCAAGGTACAAGTTAAATTTTATATCCCCTTATTTGAAGGGAAGATAGATGCATATGCTTTGGAGAAATAGTTGAATTTGTAAGAAGGGTATTACTCTATTCAATTTTTTTCAACATTGAAAAGATCATCTTTTCTCTCTTTAAATCCCTCCCTCGTGTCAAATATTGGTTAGAATGTTACTAGGAGAGACATAATAAAGATGAGTCTATGGAATTTTGGATAGGAATCACTTGGGTGGCCTTTGTTGATGCCCTCAAGGAGGATTTATACCATGTCAAAAGATGTGATGACCAATACACAAGATGGATGTATGTGCATCAAGAAATACACTAGACGATACTAGAGTACACTAACATATTCCATACCTTATGCTCAAAGTTGGGTATCATATACTTCAAGTGACACCTTGTTCTGAAGAACCGAAGTGGCCTACATAGGTACATCCAAACATAGATGGATTTCTTGGACATCTCCTCACTGTGAGCGACTTATTGATATGCTGTCGAAATCGAGAAGAAATGTAAGTAGCAAAATAAGAGGGAGTTTAGTTCTACAAATATGCAACAACAGAAGCATGGAAAAGGTGGCCCTAATTCACAGAACAAGGAAAAGAGAAAGAAATTCCAACCTCAAGAGAGCCAGTCCAAGCTATAGGAAAATATGGGTAATGGGAAGATAAAGAAGGACATTGGAAAGTGGTGTAAGTTATACAAATCCCATAGCACAACACTGATGGATACTGCTCGAAATAGTCACTATTGGCTGAGCTTAAAGAAAAGGAGTCAAACCCTGAGTCTCTGATTTGGATCAGGGTAAGGGAAAAAAAATCATAGATGTAGAACCTAGTTCTACCTTCACAACCACAAACATCCAACTAGATGAGTCAGAGGATATTGAGGAAGGGGAGCACCTCTTCCATTCAAAAATGTGGGTGAAGGGAACCCAACTACATTTCATTGTTGACAACAAGAGCCAAAATAACTTGATCTTGATCTAGGTCATCAAGATATTGAAGTTGCCGACAATGCCACACCCCCAACCATACACCATTGGTTGGTTGAGCTAGGGACATGGCCTTCATGTCAACCAACATTGTTTCCTGTCTTATGACATCAAGCCCTCCAAAGATGAGGTACTGTGTGATTTTTCCCCACTCAAAGTTTGTGATGTTATTTTAGGACAACCTTATATTTGGGAACATCATGATATTTATCATCCCTGACCTCGTAGTGTCACTATCACTCTGGGGGGTCAACCCTATTGGGTACCTGAGTTAGTTCTGAATTTTGCAATTTCATTGATCTGGGAAAAACAATGTTGAAAAGTAATATCATAGACTACAAAGTTTGTCCTCTTCATGGTTTGGTCAAAAGGGGAATGAAAGGTCATAACGAACACCACAAATTCAACACAAGGTCTCTCTACACAACAAAAACAAGTGGATAAGAATGTAGAGGAATACTAAGACCTCTTCACTTCACCTATAAGGGTTCCTATGCATTTTCGGGTCAACATCCCATTGATTTGGTACCTGGTGCTCCATTTCCCAATGGTCCAATATACATATGCTTCATTTTGGAGAATGAGGAAATAAAGCGTCAAATTCATGAGCCATCCACAAGTGCCACATTTGACCAATATTCTCACCTTTTGGGAGCCCAATTGTGTTGGTGCAGAAGAAGGATGGAACATGGAGAATCTGTATCGATTATAGATCCCTGAATAAAATAATTGTCAGGAACTGATACCCAATCCCAGATTGATGATATTCTTGACTAGCTCAAGGGTGCCAAGTTCTTCAACAAGATCGATATGAAGTCAGGCTATCACTAGGTTTTGATAGAATCAAATGATGCATGGAAGACAACATTCAAATCTAAATAATGCCTCTTCAACTGGTTGGTCATACCTTTTGTCTTGACTAATTATCCAACGACATTCATGAGGATGATGGATGATATCTTGTGACCATTCACAAACCATTTTTGGGTGGTCTATTTGGAATACATCCTCATCTTCAACTGGACCTAGAAGAGAACTTCCAACACATTCAGTAGGTCTTGAGCACCCTATGAAAAAAAAAATTATGCACCAACTTGAATAAATGGTCATTCAACATGTAGAGAATCCAATACTTAGGATACATCATGGATGAACATGGGGTGCATGTGGACCTGACCAAGATCTAAGTCATTCACGATTGGCCAACCGAGACGACTTTGAAAGAGATCTGCAACTTCCTAAGCCTCATCAAATTCTATTGCAAGTTCACGTTGGGGTTATCTCATATAGATTGGCCCTTAAGTTAAGTGACCAAGGGGAGAGATAAATTCTAGTTTTCCTGGTCTAAATCATAGCATAAAACATTCCAAGATCTAAAACACCGCCTTTGTTCCAATTCCATCCTCACATTTCTATATCTACAATAATTGTTCGTGGTAAATATAGATGTCTTTGAATATGATATCGGTGTCATCCTCACTAGGTAGGGACATCCACTTTCCTATCATAGTGAAACACTATATGATGTTGTTCACAGGTATCCCACCTATGACAAGAAGATGTACTCCATTGTGCAGACATGTCGAAAGTGTAATAATTACATTCTGGGAAAGGAAACAATCATCTGCACTGATTGAAAGCCTCTGCATTTCATGTAGACACAAGGAAAGTTACATAATTACCATGACCAGGAGTGGTCCACATACCCGCAACAATTCCACTTGAACATCAAGTACAAGAAGTGAAGCACAAAACAAGTTGTCGACTGCCTTAGTCGACCTCCGGTTGAAACACTAACCATGATTCTCAATGCTTGCGGGCATGAGACCTCATGGTGGTCCTAGTTATATGATAATTATATCATTTTTTTCTAATACATATCAAACACTAGGTGCAGACACCCAAATTGAAGACTTTCATCTCTAGGATGGACTACTATGCCATTTTGGACAACTCTGTGTTCCTTCAAGAAAGCATGCAAATATGATTTGGATGGCTCATTACAGTTGGGAGGTAGGACACTTTGGCATGGAAAAAACAATGGTAGTACTGCTAAAGTATTTTTATTACCCAAATATTTGACAATATTTCAACAAGTATATCAAATCATGTAATGCCTACTCCATCGCCAAACCCGCCATTAAGAAACAAGAGTTATCCACCCCCTTCCTACTCTTGATAGTCCTTGGCAGTGCATATCCATGGATTACATGTCCATTATACCTTCAACCAATCATGGTAATGACCATGTATTTGTGGTCGTTGATCAATTCTCTAAGATGCAAGTTTTTGCACTCTGCAACAAGAATATCACATCCAAGGTCACTGCTAAGATCTTCTTCACACGTGTTTGAGTTCATTTTAGGCTACCACATACTACTATTTTAGATATTGAGAACATATTCTTGAGTACATTTTGGTCCAATATATGGTCATTTATGGACACCAAGCTCACTAAATCAACTTCCTTCCACCCCTAAACTGATGGAGAGACGGAGGTAGTCAACAAGATGATTTTTCATATCCTAAGAATGTACAAATCCAAACATACTTGCATATGGGATGAGAGTCTTCCTTATGTTCAACATAGCTACAATTGATCCCTTCTTAAAGCTGCTAGCCATAACCCTTTTAAGGTGTGCTTGGGGTTCTAGCCATTGTCCCCAATTGATGTAGCTCTTCCCATTGCATCGACACAAGAAGAATATTCCCATACTCAAACTGAGGTTGATAAGGAAACCTAATTTATTGAAAGGATTCAACACATTCAACAACAATTCCATGTCATCTTGTAGAAAGCTAATGCCAAGTACACATAATGACATGATCAACATCGGGTTCCACACAAGTTTTAGGTTAGTGATAAGGTTTGGTTACAGTAGTAGAAAGAGCACCTTGCAGGTCCCCATCGCAAGCTTCACCCACTTCTATATGGGACTTACACCATCACAAAACATTTAGGTGAGAATAATTTTTAATTAAGTATTCTCCCATTCCTTGGTCTGCATCCATTCTTTAATGTGGAGCTCCTTCACCTATATTTTCCAACTCTACTGGACACCTTGGAGGTAGTTGAGCACTTAGCCCCTACAAAACTCAACCCTGACTATTTTGAGTAGGATATATTTGATCTATTCATGGATACACAAATGAAAGGCACCCACCAACAAAACATAAAACTCTATTGGGTCATCAAATTAGGGCAACTTCTTCACCAAGGAAAGTGGCTCACCAGGAGCCAAATTCAACATAAGTTTCCCCATATGATGAGGAACTTGAAATAATTTAGACCATTGATTCCTAAGTGGGGAGGACTAATCCAGGTGGATATCGATGGATTCCCACCTCTTCCATTGACCCAAGAGTTCTCTATCTTCTTGGAAGTTTTTATACAATTTTTTGGATCCCAAGCTTCCAAGGCTATTTTGATGCCCTAAATTGTGTCTTTTGGACGTTCGAAGGACCAAGAGTTGGAATGGAATTCCATATCCCCAACCAAAAGTTGTAATCCTCATATGTTTCTTTCCAATGAGCTATTTTTCACCCCAAATGAAGATCCAATGAAAAATTGTGCCCCCGTGAAGTTGATGCATCAACTAACCACCTCGGGGCCCACAACAATTTTGGAATTTCATCTTCTAGGGTTAGGGTTTTGATGTTTAGGTTTTTTTCCTCTTTGTTTTTTAGGATTCATTTTAAAAGACCCTTTTTGGCGTATTTGTGATCAAATTTATGCAAATGAGTGTAGCCTCCATCTCTTTATCTTCATAGATAAGCTACCATAATTGTAGCCAGTTTGTGTTCTACAATATCATGTTATTTTATTCATTATTAGGAGTTGGGTTTCATTGTATTTCTATGTTCTCTACTATATTTTCATTTGTATCTAATTTTTTTCTCAATATAATTTGTATCAAGCATCCAAATTATGAGGGGTTTCCTAGCATGTACTAAATAAAATACCTACTTTGGAGACCCAACTCCACCTGAAATCATATACATATGTTGAACTCATACTAGAAACTATATTTCCTCCTTAAATCCTGACTCGTCTCAATTCCAATCAATCCATGCCAATACCACATTTCCCAGGGTAAACCACCCACAACAAAGGGATTGTCACAACAGAGGTTCCCCATTACAAGAAAATTCCTACATTTGAACGAGAATTCACATAAACATCATTTAATACACAAATAACACTCAATTCAACCCATATGCACAAACAGCGGAAGCCACTTGCCATCCATCCCTTCATGTGTCTAGTTATGAAGTTTCATTTATGATTAGTTAAATGATGCTTGGTTCCCACTGAGGTATAGGGGTATAACCACACACCCAATTTTTTATGAACAAACCTAGAAGTAGGTAGGAGGTCACCTTATCCCATGGTCATGATTGTGTTTTTTTGGTCATCAACCAATTCTCTAAGATGGCCATTTTGACACCCTATAAAAATAGTATCATATCCAAGGCCACTGCTAAACTCTTATTTGCACATGTTTGGGTTCACTTTGTGATTCCACATAACATCATTTCAGATAGGGAAAATAGATTCCTTATCACCTTTTGGTCCAACCTATGATCTCTTATCTTGAATATGACAAGAAAATTGCATAACCTCCATAATATTCTCGGGAATTTTTTAATAAAATCTCATGTTTAATGTCTTCCTTTAATCCACCCATATAAACTTCCAACAATTTTTCATTTCTTATGTTATCCACCCTTGTGTCTTGTTGACAAGTCCAAATGGCATGTCAAGCAGGTAAGGGAGAACGCCCAATGACAGGTCCCAATTAGATCTACTCTCATTTGGTGTAGCGTTTCTGACTACTATGTGGGCCTGGTTTCCACTAAGAATTAAAATAATAAAGAGGGGAAATACAATGAACTATCCCCCAAATAATATTAATTAACTCTAAATCTAATATAAACTGAAAGCGAAATAATCAAACCTAACAACTTATAACCTATACCAGGAGAATAACTAATAGATGAGTATGGTGAAAGATAATACCACCAGAACCAAAAATAGTTCATGTATGCTAATGGAAGGTGATAATAATAATGCTATAGATACATCAAAAATTAGTTGTAAAATTCATTCATAACATCATTTCCATACTCATAAGGACACATATTGATAACATGATCATCAAGAATAAAGTGCATAAATAGTTCACACAATATAATTCTATGCTACTAAAAGAGGAGACAAATGCACAAAGAATAGTCTCGTGTACATCTACCAAAAGCATAATTTCCCAGAATATCTCTTACTCTTCATTCATTCAGAAGTAATAGTACCATATTTCATTTACAAAGGGGAAAATTCCCCTTTACATTCAACGAACTCTCTTTTATAAGACAAGAGAGACTCTTCAAATCTAGTGTATGTTCACTTCATTTTTCCCTAATTTATTTTACATTTTCAAAAATGAATATGCGATATTTACAAATGGAAGTTGAAGAGACTCATGACTGGTTATTCTTTCCCTTAGGAAGTTTACGAATGATATTCATCTAAAAATATTGTTAACTTTTCCTATTGGCATCGCCTTCTATTCCTTGAGTTATTCTGGGAATTTAGGGTGTTAACCTACTGATCGAGATCATGTTTCATTCTTCTCCTCTATCTCATCCTTTCATTGTGCTCTTGTAGTTCTGATTTCATTGCACATAGCTCACGATGCGACTGTTTGAATGTTGCACAACATGTTCTTCAATTAAATTTGGGCCTCTTTTGTGTTTTTCATTTTTGGAGAATTTCCACTCTCAATCTTCCAATATTTTTTGTTCCATCCGATTTTTCTTTCTTCTATATTTATGGCGAGCTATATTGGGTCTGATTTCATTGTCTGTATCTCCGAATATGGTTGTCTGAAGTCTACATAGTCATTTTTCCCCAAAATTCATGGCCTATTGTTCTCTATGATTAATGGGGTTTTCTATCACTTGTCTAGCTTGAATACCTCTGCCACTACATTCCTCTGCTCAATACCTTTCCAACAAGGTATCATGGGCTCAATTCTAACACCTGCATCCCAATATATGTTCATTTAAAACACGGTGCTCAACAACCTTTGATCATGCCTATGGGTGAATCTGGGTCATTGATATTTAACCTGCAAATACAAATCCCACATGCATGCGAGAATCCAACACTTAGTAGTTTAAATGGTTTTAGCCCCTTTATCTAAGTTGAATAAGAACCTAGGGCAGGCATAGGACCTATGGCTTGTAATATAATTTTGGATAATTTTACTCCTAAAAATTAGGAAAATAATAAAAAGAAATGAAAAATTAAGATTAAATAAAATTAACCTACATTAAAAATCCAATTAACACAATTACCCCCAAACTTATGTGAAAATTAAAATTAATAAAGAAATAAAAAATAATATAATTATCCCCCACTAACATGAAAATAAAAGTTACTAAAATTAAAACTAATAAAATATTAAAATATTCCCCCCACCTACGTGAAACTAGAAATTAATAAAATCAAAAATAAAAAACAAAAAATAAATAAATAATAAATGAAAATAAATAATAAATAAAAATAAAAATAATAACCCCCCACCAAAATGGAACATAGTCCAAATTATTCAACATGGGAATAAAATTCCCCAAAGTCTTCATCGTTAAGTCTTCGTCGTCGACATGAGTGGTGCACATTCACTCTGATGGACTACCTCACTCCAATGGCTTAGATTCATATGACACTCCATTTCTATCTCACTCTCGATGACACACTCCAGTGGTGGCTCATTACAATTCCCCTCGACGACACGTTCCAGTGACCCATGAAATATTAAAATAATCTTGTTTCCCATAGTCCATTCCCAAAAATTAAATATTAAATAATGTCATTTATGGGTGGGTGCACGTTTTTAAAAAAAAAAATTAAAATATCCTCCAAAGAAAATATATCCAATGCATGGTCATTGTGGTACTTGGTCATTGGAAGGGTGGTAAACCTTGGTTAATGTAACTTGCCTACGGTAAATCCCGATGACATAGGAATATAAATATTTATATAATAGTCCCATTCATGAATGCATGTTGGATTACTGCGAGGGGGGGTGAATCAGTGATAGAGCAATTTAATCCTTTTTAACCATATAATGCAAGTGTTATATCAGTGTAGCATTATCATCCAATAATTGCAAAGTAACTAAACAATGAACAAATGAGAAATCATACACATACACAGTACACCAGTGTTTTTAAGTGGAAACCCAAACATGGAGAAAACCATAGAATTATTTTTCTTATATGTCTTGAAGAATTACATTCATTGGAAGCACCAACTTCCTTTGCTTTCCAAATGAAACTGGAAGGAGGCTCCAACCCCCTATTTTCTCAAGCTACAACCTGAGGGAAGCTACAACTCCCCAATTCTCCGGTTACAACAAGAAGGAGGCCACAACCCCCTAAGTTCTCCGGCTACAACCGAAAGGTGGCTACAACCACCTATCCTTGCCCCGTCCAACCGCTCTGAAATATAAGTAAAATGATGGAACCACTGTCACACTATCACTGTGAGATATACCACTGTACAAATGTGCCAACCTATACCACTGACCTGCAACCAACCTATACTACTGCCCTACAATCAACCTGTGTTGGACATATTGTCATTGATATGTTGTCATTGATGTCAACAGTCGATGTCATTATGATGTGATGATAAGTTGTTATGGTGAATTGTCATTGCCATTGTTGAGTTATCATAGATGAAATTGTCATTGATGTCATCAGTATAATAGTTAGCAGAAAATTTCAAGCAATATGCAAAGATCGAAGATCGAAAGGAAACGCGCACAGTTAGAAGTTGATGTCAAATAGTATGACATTATGTAGAGATTAAAGATCAGGAGGGTTAGCGAATGAAGATCAAAATTCTAGAAGAGATGATGCACATAAAGCTCAGAAGGGAGAGCTCATTACAGAAACACGATCAGATCAAGTCGTGATCGTTGGATATGCAAGCACCAGATCAACGGTAGGGATAGATTGCAGAGAGTGAAAGGAGAATTAAACGACACACTAGTTTCAATCCTGCAATTAGTCTAGATTGTCAAATATTGTCGACTCAAATATCGATGAATATGGTTGATCCACCAAATGATTAGATTAAGTTGTGACCATCAGATACGCAAGCACCAAATCAACGACATGGATAGATTGCGGAGAATGAAAGGAGAATTAAACAACGTGTTATTTGCAATCCCGAAATTAGTCAAGATCGTCAGATCTTATAGATTCAAAGATCAATGATTGTGGTTGATCCATCAATAATCATACAACTTCAATTGCAGATTTTGGGGGGCGGGATAAACCACATGCAATTTATGGTTCTGCAATCCACATCAACCATTGGATCAAGTTAAGTGGAAGGATAGGATAAGAAAATAAGAAGAGTTATTGGATTTAAACCAAGGCAAAGCAGCATCATAGATAGATCGAGCCATCGATCTAAGATCATGATTAATGAAAAACATTTAGTTCAGGTTAAAATTTTTGAGGAGGTTACATTTTGGGGAATCTCACTTCAAAAGATTTGGGAACTGGAGAAGTCGAAATTACTCAAAATCCCAAATGTCGAAGTTCTGAAGCCATGAGGTTAAGACACGTAGCACTGACATTAAGAGCCCACATCATAAAAAAAATGTCA
Source organism: Picea sitchensis (assembly GCA_010110895.2). Classification (NCBI taxonomy): domain Eukaryota; kingdom Viridiplantae; phylum Streptophyta; class Pinopsida; order Pinales; family Pinaceae; genus Picea; species Picea sitchensis. The sequence goes on from SNQJ01S0134163.1 coordinate 73,640, forward strand.
GCAAAGACACATGGCACAGTCAGATAATGACAAGTGTCAAGATGAAATCGACATTTCAGGTACATGTAAATCATGAATCTGAGTGACACATGGTAGCCACTCAGCCCGTGCCATGTCATCAAGTTACGTCACTCCGAGATTTTTACTTCAGGAGTTTCACCACTAGAAAATGACCTAAGTCCCGAAGACCCGAAGGTCGAACTCCCAAAGTGGACATGGGTCGTCTAATCTAAAGAATACTTCAAGTGCATTCTCAACCATTGATCAAGTATAGTGGAAAGATAGTGTAAGTGGAAGTGTTAACCGACAACAATTGGTCTCCACCACCTATGACTTATTCAGCATGTGACCACTCCGGAGGAAAATGGATCAACGATTATCCTAAGTCCCTAA
>SNQJ01S0134163.1:74042-85086 GCA_010110895.2 Picea sitchensis
AATAAATTATTTCAATAATAAATTTAATGGAGAAATTAGAAGTGGGTTAACCCTAAAATAAGGAAAGTGGGCCAAGTGACCTAGAAGATGTTTTTAAGGAAGCTACTTGGAGAGTATAAATAAGAGGCAATACTCTCTCATTTTAATTACATGGTGCAGACCCCAACCCTCGGGTCAAGACCCACTCTGGATCGTTCTAAAATTCCCTTGAGTCGAAGTAGCTCCTTTGATTCCGCTGGAACCTCCAACGAATCCACAGGTCCTTTGTAAAAACTCTCCCTATGTAACTTTACACTAGGCGCAAGCTTTCCTTCTCCAAGCGATCACGACCTTGTCTTAGCGCAAGCGTCTTTCGCAACTCGCGTGTTCGCGAGTCGAAGACCCTCAAATTTTCTTCACCAAACGTCGATACCCGAGATGTGATGGGGTATGGCTCCTTCCTTGACAGTGCCCTCCACGTGTAACCATCAGCTAGGGATAAGTGCTAGCGCCTCTTCGCAACTTGCGACCTCACGATTTGGAGTGTTGAACTTTGGCACTCTCCCTTTGTGAAAACCTGAGAGGCGATGGTTGACTTCTTTTTGTCACTTCTCGCAACTCGCAATCTTGCGAGTTGGAGTGTTGAGCCTTCATGCTCCTCTTTTGCGAAAACCTGAGAGGCGATGGGTCAACTGCGGGTTGACTCCTTCAATGCGGCAAGTACATGCCACCTATCACTGCTTATGCCTTTCTCTAGAGGTTATTTGTTCACGCCACCTATCAACCTTGTGGTGCCCACTTGATGCATGTGTCGCGCATTCACACGAGCCCTCAGCTCTCGGCACTTCACGATCTCGCCTGTTGGAAAGAACCTCTTTCAACCCCCGAGACTCCAATACGTGATAGCTCTGTGGGGTTCTAATCCAACGGTTCTCCTTTGAATTGGATCCAACGGTTGTTCCTTCCCTCACTACTTGGAAGTTCACGCAACCAAAGGATTTGGTCTATCCTCCGAACTCATGATATGCGATACCCTGCAAAGATTCAGATCCGACGGTTCTCCCACGATTTGGATCCAACGATCTCGATCTCTTCCTCCGCTTCTCGCAACTCGGGACTTCGCGACTCCAAGAGTTTGGTATTCCACCTCCAAACTCACGAACCCCGAGTTCGTGAAAGGATCCGATGGCCCAAACTGACCATGATCGACGGTCCTCATTGATCCTTGACACCAATGTAATGGGTTCATCCAACCCTTATCCACCCTGCAACTCCTTTGGATTCTATGGTCCTCGCAACTTCGCGATTTCTCCACGGAGAATTTCGAACGTTCGATTTCTTCCTCAAGAATCTCCGTGAAACGAGACAATGTTCTTCCCCTGACACTTAACCTTCTACGCGATAATTTCACTTCCTCATCTCCCTTTGAAGTATTTCGATCTTCGTCCTCCTTTGAAGTGTTCAAAGGTGTTATCCCTCCTGAACTTTCTCTTATAAACTCGAGTCTCTAAAAGGGTTCCTGCTCACACTCCTTGCGGAAAACTTTCAAATACTCCAGGGTATTTGATCTTTCGAATCTGTGTACACTTTCTGAAATAGCAGTCCTTCAACCTTTCAACCTTAGTTGATAAGTTCTAAGGCCTCAACTAGCCTGCACACACCTTGCATGGCTTATGTGCTTCGCCTTCACTTCTACTAGAATGAGAACAATGGTATCCCTCCTGAGCTTTCTGAGATAAAACTCAGAACCCTTGTCAATGCACACCTTGCGGATGCTTCACTGCACTCCTTGCAGGAATTACTCTCAGGAAGAGAAACAATTGAAACTCGTCCTCTTTCTCTCTCAGACTTCATACATTCAACATGAAATCATACATTCAACACAACATAGCAACACAACAAATGCATAACAGAGAGAATAAAACAACTGTAAGCATACCATTCAGCATATGTAAATAGTAAACATCATAACACCATGAAAGTTGAGTCAAAGCTTCATATATTAACTCAATTGCTTATGTACATGGGTTCTTCTCTATAGCTCTCTCTACAACTCTCTTCTTCTTCTCTATGCTAATGATACAACAACTACTACTATGATACAAAGGCAAGGGTGTCTATATCCGTTCTTCCTCCTATGCTCTAACTGTCTAATCTATGAATTCAAAACTACCTACTTTCATTAACTGGGCTTAAATGCATTTTTCATTGAAAGATGAGAGCAAATCGCTCAAGATCTGTTTACAACAACCAGATATAAATGCAAGTACACTTCTAGCTACTACATCAATATCCACTTCTTGATCTTTCAAAAACATTTCAAAACATGGAAAATGTGTGTTGCGCTTTTCCCAACTGGCTTNGAGCAAATCGCTCAAGATCTGTTTACAACAACCAGATATAAATGCAAGTACACTTCTAGCTACTACATCAATATCCACTTCTTGATCTTTCAAAAACATTTCAAAACATGGAAAATGTGTGTTGCGCTTTTCCCAACTGGCTTATGCTTTCACACTCGCTTGGTTGGTTGCTTACGATGCTCCTGCATCATACTCCCTTACTTGAAAACTTTCATGAGCTCTTGCACGGTCTTTCCATGCTTATGAATTTCTGCTTCATCTTCCCAACTGGCATCTTCAACTAGATGTCCTTTCCACTTGACCAAGTATTCAAAATATTCTTTTCACCTGGTCTTTTTGCTAACCCTCTTGTCAATTATACTTTGCATCTATGGCTTCTCAACTACATGCATTTGTTTGGTCCATTGAACTTCTTTCTGTTCTTTCTCTACTCCTACTTCTTCATCTCTGTAAGGGTACAAATCCACAACATTGAATATCGGTGATATTCCGACCCCATCGGGTAATTCAATCTCATATGTGTTTGCCCCAAATTTCCTTATGACCTTACATGGTCCAATCTTTTTCATCTTCAGTTTATTATATGTTCCCCTTGGGAACCTTTCCTTCCTCAAATGTGCAAGAATCAGATCACAAACTTCAAATTGAAGTTCTCACCTGTGTTGATACGCTTTCCTCTTGTATTCTTGAATTGAACTCTACAATCGCTCCTTAATTCGGTTGTGAAGCTCCTTCATTACTTATGCAAAGTCCTCTGCATTAGCACTTCTGAATTCAGCTTGTTCCACATCTCTCAATTTAGAAACTCCCCTTGGCTACATTACATATACAATCTGGAATGGACTCTACCCTGTGCTTCTGTTGAGTGAATCATTATAAGAAAATTCCGCCTGTGGCAGAATGTGATCCCACTGACTATGGTGTTCAGTCACTAAGCTCTTCAACAAATCTCCCAAGCTTATGTTCACAACCTCTGTCTATCCATCTGTCTGAGGATGATACGCTGAGATAAAGGACAAACTTGTCCCCAAATTTTTCCATAAGGTCCTCCAGAAATGTCCTATGAACTTGGTATCCCGATCAGACATGATACTCCTTGGCAAGCCGTGAAGTTTGACGACTTCCTTGAAAAACAGGTTCGCAATATGAGTTGCATCACTGGTTTTCTGGCCTGGTATGAAATGTGTCATCTTTGAAAATCTATCGACTACCACAAAGATCAAATCGCACCCTCTTTGTGTTCTTGGCAGTCCCAATATGAAATCCATGCTCACTGTGTCCCACGGCCTTTCTGGTATGGGTAATGGTTGATATAACCCTATGTTCTACCTTTTCCCTTTTGTGTGTTGACAAATCATGCATCTGTCCACAAATTTCTTAACATCTATCATCATCCCTAGCCAATAATATGAGCTATTCAACTTTGAGAATGTTTTATCATGACCGAAGTGTCCGACCAATCCTCCACTTTGTTTTTCCTTCAGCAGATTCTCCCTCATGGAGCATTTTGGAATACATAGTTGATTGCCCCGGAACAATAACCCATCCTGGATCATATACTTGTTCCATTGGCTTCTTTCCCTGAGAACTGGATTCTCATATGCCTCATATGCCTCCTTAAAATCTAGGTCATCCTTACACATTTCTTTGAGGTTATCAAAACCCAAAGTTTTGACTCTGAATTCCTACATCAGCAAACATTTCCTGCTCAAAGCATCAACAACTTTGTTAGCAGTTCCAAAAATATGCTTAATTACAAAAGTAAAATTCTGCATGAATTCAACCCATTTAACATGTTTTTGGTTCAACTTATCCTGTTGAGTCACGAATTGTAAAGCATGATTATCACTGTACAAAACAAACTCTTTGGGAACCAAATAATGTCTCCATTTCTTCAGTGCTTGTATGAATGCATAAAATTCTTTGTCATATGTTGAGTACTTGATCTTCACTTCATTTAGTTTTTCACTAAAGTATGGGATTGGCCTATTGTCTTGGCTTAAGACCGCTCCAATTGCAAATCCACTCGCGTCACACTTGACCTGGAATGTCTTGCGAAAATCCGGAAAAACCAGAATTGGTTGTTCTGTGATCTTTTTCTTCAGTAGATTGAAACTCTTCTCTGCCTCCTCTATCCAGTGAAAAGATTTGTGTCTTTTCTTCACCGTATCCATCATTGGTGCGCTAATTCCACTGAAATTTCGGATGAATTTCCTGTAGAAACCAGCCAAACCATGGAAGCTTTGTACTTCAAACACACTTTTCGGCGATGGCCAATTCTTAATTGCATCCACCTTTTCCGGGTCCATTTTCAGCTAATTCGCAGAGATAACAAAACCCAAATAAATGAGTTATGTCCTCATAAATGATGATTTCTTCATATTAATCAGTAATTTCTCTTGTTGTAATCTCTTCATCACTGCAGCTAAATGCTTTAAGTGCTCTGCTTCTGTCTTGCTGAAAAATAATATATCATCAAGATATACAATGACGAATTTCCCTATGAAATACTTCAGGACTTCATTCATCAATCTCATGAAAGTATTGGGTGCATTCGTTAAGCCAAATGGCATGACAAGCCATTTGTATAGCCCCTCATTCATCTTGAATGTTGTCTTCCATTCATCACCTTCTCTCATTTGAATTTGATGATACCTTCTTTTCAAATCAATCTTTGAAAAAAACTTGGCTCCACTCAAGCAATCCATCAAATCGTCCATCCTTGGTAATGGAACTCTGTATCTGATGGTAATATTATTGATCACCCTTGATTATGTACACATTCTCCAACCTCCATATTTCTTTGGGTTGAGCACTGTCGGAACAGCGCATGGACTCAAGCTCTCCCGAATCAATCCTTTGTCCATTAAGTCCTGGACTTGTCTCTTAACTTCCTCATTTTCCTGCGGCGTCAACCTGTACGCGGCTTTGTTTGGTAAACTGGCTCCAGGTATAAGATCAATGTGATGACTTATACTTCTGATAGGTGGCAACGAACAAGGTAGTTCGTCCACTACTATATCATCAAACTCTTCCAGCAACTCCTGGATTTCTTCTGGTAGATCATCTATCCTCGTACTGGTCAAAAACATTCTGGGCTTCCTAACCACAAGAAAATTGTGTCCCTTCCTTCTTCTTAACCTCATTAAGAAGTTCCTTCCCACTCATGAGAAGTACAGTGTTGCTCACCTCTGTTTTCACCTCTTGGTTTTTAATTGGCAGCAACATGTGCGTCCTTCCATTCTTCTCCAGGGTGTACGTGTTCTTTCTCCCATCATGAATCACATTTCTGTCATATTTCCACGGTCTACCCAGCAATAGATGAAAAACATCCATGGGAATGGCATCACATAATATTTCATCCTTATATCCTCCTATTTCAAATTCAACAAAACACTATTTAGTGGCATTTACCTCATGTCCTTTTTGTAGCCACGAAACTCTGTATGGGCTTGGATGTACAATAGTCTCCAGCTCTAGATTTTCTACCATCTCTGTAGATACGAGATTGTCTGTGCTACCGCTGTCCACTATGACTTTGCATAATCTATCTTTAGTTTTGCAAGCAGTCTGAAACAAACTGTTTCTTTGGGCTGGGTTCTCTGCCTCTTTCTTTGGATTTAAGAGAACTTTACTCATCATCAAGGATCTTCCACCCTCGGTATCTTCTGCTTCAACATTTCTCCCTTGAGCTTCGGCAATGTGAGTCTCACCACCATATTTCTTCTTATCTGGACACTCATAGGATTTATGTCCGATCTTTCCACATACAAAGAATTTTACTTCACCGCCTCTGCCTCTTCCTCTAGCTAAAGGAAAAGTATTTTATCAGCATACTGCCCTCTTTGTGAGCTTCCTTCTCTCTCATGTTGAGTTTGAGGTTTCTTCCCTTCTTATTTAGGCTTCCGAGTTCTGTCTTGGGAAATTGTTTTGCCTCTGGCTTGACTTCTGCCTCAGCCTCTTTGACCTTGATTTTAGCTCAACTTCTCTTCAGCTTTCAGAGCCATCTGATAAGCATCTTCTACAGTCCGAAGGGTCATCATGCTCATCTCATCTTGAATGTCATATCGCAGACCATTTATGTACCTAGCAACTTTTTCATCATCGTTTTCTCGATGACCTGCTCTGATGTTTATCTTGTAGAACTCTTCAGTGTATTCCTTCACTGACATCAGCTTCTGTCTCAAATTATGCATCCTCTGAAACAGAGTGATTTGATAATTCTTGGGTATGAATTTGGCTTTCATCTTTGCTACCATTCTATCCCAACTTTTGATTTTTTGCTTGCCTTTGCAGCGTCTGTCAGCCTGCAGTTCATCCCACCATAGTGTTGCATGCCCTTTAAGTCTAGTAACGGCATGTTTGACTTTCTTTTCTTCCTCGACATCCTCATAGTTGAAGTATTTATCCAAAGCTCTAATCCAGTCTAGAATCTCTTCAATATCCAGGTTTCCCTCATACATTGGAATGTCCATTTTTTCTCTAGCACCTATCCTTGAAACAGCCCTGAATAGGCGTTCATCTACAACATCTTCGACTGTGACTTCTTCTCCTTTGTGTCCAGCTTCATTTTCACTTTTTTCTTCGCTGATATCTCCAGCGTCAACTGTGTGCCTCTGTGTTGTCTCCATGGCATCAATCCTAGCATGTAACTCATGCATTTCTCTTTCCATTGTTGGATCAGGCATTGTCTTATCTCTTCTTCTCGACAACATGGCTGAGAAATGTTCCTCTTTTCTCGGCTACAGAAAGAAAAAGAACTTTTTCTATACTCTGATACCACAACTGATGTGTATCATAGTACTCTTTCTCCTCTCGCTTCCTCTACCTGCAATATACAAACAGAGTCAAGATATGATACCACAACTAATGTGTATCAGAGTACTCTTTCTCCTCTCACTTCCTCTGCCTGCAATATACAAACAGAGTCAAGCTCTGATACCACAGCTGGTGCAGACCCCAACCCTCGAGTCAAGATCCGCTCAGGATCATTCTAAATTCCCTTGAGCCTAAGTAGCTCCTTTGATTCCGCTAGAACCTCCAACGAATCCACAAGTCCTTTGTAAAAACTCACCCTATGTAACTTGACACCAGGCACGAGCTTTCCTTCTCCAAGCAATCATGACCTTGTCTTAGCGCAAGCGTCTTTCGCAACTCGCGTGTTCGCGAGTTGAAGACCCTCAAATTTTCTTCACCAAACGTCGATACCTGAGATGCGATGGGGTATGGCTCCTTCCTTGACAACGCCCTCCATGCGTAACTGTCAGCTAGGGCTAAGTACTAGCGCCTCTTAACAACTCGCGACCTCACGAGTTGGAGTGTTGAACTTTGGCACTCTCCCTTTGTGAAACCCCAAGAGGCAATGGTTGACTTATTTTTCGCACTTCTCGCAACTCGCAATCTCACAAGTTGGAGTGTTGAGCCTTCGTGCTCCTCTTTTGCAAAATCCCAAGAGGCGATGGGTCAAATCCGTTGACTCCTTCAATGCGGCGAGTACATGCCACCTGTCACCGCTTACGCCTTTCTCTAGGGGTTAGTTTTTCACGCCACCTGTCAACCTTACGATCCCCACTTGACGCATGTGTCGCGCATTCACATGAGCCCTTGGCTCTCAGCACTTCACGATATTGCCCATTGGAAAGAACCTCTTTCAACCCCTGAGTCTCTGATACACGATAGCTCTGCAGGGTTCTGATCCAATGGTTCTCCCTAGCCTTGGATCCAATGGTTGTTCCTGCCCTCGCTACTTGGAAGTTCACGCAACCAAAAGATTTGGTCTATCCTCCAAACTCACGATATCTGATACCCTGCGAAGATTCATATCTGACGGTTCTCCCGCGACTTGAATCCAACGGTCTGGATCTCTTCCTCCTCTTCTCGCAACTCGGAACTTCGCGACTCCAAGAGTTTGGTCTTCCACCTCCAAAATCACGAACCCTGAGTTCAATAAATGATCTGATGGCCCAAACTGACCACGATCGACGGTCCTTGTTGATCCTTGAAACCAACGTAATGGGTTTGTCCAACCCTTATCCACCCTGCAACTCCTCTAGATCCTATGGTCCTCGCAACTTCGTGAGTTATCCATGGAGAATTCCGACCGTTCAATTTCTTCCTCAAGAATATCTGTGAAACGAGACAATGTTCTTCCCCCGACACTTAACCTTTTGCGCGAAAATTTCGCTTCCTCGTCTCCCTTTGAAGTATTTCGATCTTCATCCTCCTTTGAAGTGTTCAAATTTGTTATCCCTCCTGAACTTTCTCTTGTAAACTCAAGTCTCTAAAAGGGTTCCTGCTCGCACTCCTTGTGGAAAACTTTCAAATACTCCAGGGTATTTGATCTTTCGACTCTGTGTACACTTTTTGCAACAGCAGTCCTTCAACCTTTCAACCTTAGTTGATAAGTTCTAAGGCCTCGACTAGCATGCGCACACCTTGCATGGCTTCTGTGCTTCACCTGCACTTCTATTGGAATTAGAACAATGGTATCCCTCCTGAGCTTTCTGAGATAAAACTCAGAACCCTTGTCAATGCACACCTTGTGGACGCTTCACTGCACTCCTTGCAGGAATTTCTCTCATGAAGAGAAACAATTGAAACTCAGCCTCTTTCTCTCTCAGAATTCATACATTCAACATGAAATCATACATTCAACACATCATAGCATCACAACAAATGCATAATAGAGAGAATAAAGCAACTGTAAGCATACCATTCAGCATATGTAAATAGTAAACATCATAACACCATGAAAGTTGAGTCAAAGCTTCATATATTAACTCAATTGCTTATGTACATGGGTTCTTCTCTACAGCTCTTTCTACAACTCTCTTGTTCTTCTCTATGCTAATGATACAAAAACTACTACTATGATACAAAGGCCAGGGTGTCGATATCCGTTCTCCCTCCTACACTCTAACTGTCTAATCTATGAATTCAAAACTACCTACTTTCATTAATTGGGCTTAAATGCCTTTTTCATTGACAGATGAGAGAAAATCGCTCAAGATCTGTTTACAATAGCCAGATATAAATGAAAGTACACTTCTAGCTACTACATCAATATCCACTTCTTAATCTTTCAAAAACATTTCAAAACATGGAAAATGTGTGATGCGCTTTTCCCAGCTGGCTTATGCTTTCACGCTCGCTTGGATGGCTTCTTACGATGCTCCTGCATCATTACACTTGAGAATATTGAATATCTATAGGTGTCTGAGGTAACCAAGGATATCTAAGCCGAACTTCTAAGGGAAGGTGAAGAAAATAAGGCTGAAATGCAAGGAAGGATAAATTCTTTTGATGGTGCTTTCTAAGGTATGTTATTTATAGGTCATATCACCATTTTCGCTATAAATTTTTTTCTATAATGATTCAGACCATGAAAATGATATTCCATTGAGAAAACATACCCAAGTATCTATGGTAAAAAATTCATTTTGTGGGTCATTTTATTTTGGGAGTTACACTCCATGGAAAATAGGGTTTGTGGCTAGTTCTGAAACTAGTCAAAAACAGGTATTTCGGGTAAAAACGTCATAACTTCTTCATAACAGATCCAAATTTAGTGAGACAAAAAAATTTGGTTACGGTACAATTTGAAGTATATTTTGTAACAGTTTCACATCAATTCAAAGAAATTTTTGTGCGGAGCACGCTCTAGAAGGTCGCTCTCTAAAATAAGCCAGAATTCATCAAGGTATGCCATTTTTGCTATAACTCTTTTTCTGAGAGGTTCCAAGTAGTGAAACCTCGAGGAATTGCATAAAACACATTGAATAATATTGTGTATCATTTTAAGATATTTATACATTACAGGTTCAAAGTTATGATTACTTCAAGTTAGGGTTGTTGACTAATCCAAAACTAGGCATGTGAGACTAAAGAAAAGTTTGATGAAAATGCTAGTTTTTTGTTGTTAAAGTTAAGGAAGCTTTGAAGGAATGTGATAATATACATTAGGTCTATTACAGAGCTACAAATCATATTTGGATGATGAAATTGATGAGGAATTTTGGTTGAGGTACATGTTGAGTACATGGTTGAGACAAGTAGTTGATGAATTGGCACATACATGAGGTGTATAGTTGATGATGTTGGTACATATTGATGAGTAGTTGACACATGATTGGTACATAATTGGTACATGGTTGGATTCACTTGTTTATGGTATAGGTTGATTATAGGTTGTTTGGTACAGGTTGGTGCATGGTTGATGCACTTGTTTATGGTATAGGTTGATTACAGGTTGAGGTACAGGTTGATGCATGGTACAAATTTATTGGTACAGGTTTACAATGGTATATCTCACAGTGATAGTGTGATAGTGGTTTCATCATTCTACTTCTACTTCAGGGTGGCAGGACAGGAAAAGGACAGGTGGTTGTAGCTGGAGAACATAGGGGGTTGTAGCCTCCTTCTGGTTGTAGCTAGAGAATTGGGGATTTGGAGCTTGCCTCGGGTTGTAGCCTGAGAAACTAGGGGATTGGAGCCTCCTTCCAGTTTCAGCTAGAAAACAAAGGAATTTGGTGCTTCCAATGAATGTAATTCTTCAAGACATATAAGAAAAATCATTATGTGGTTTTCTCCCGATTTGGGTTTCCACGTAAAACATTGGTGTATTGTGTATGTGTGTGATTGTTTATTTCTTACTGCTCATTATTGGATAATAATTCTACATTGATATAACATTTGAAGAAAAA
>SNQJ01S0134163.1:86142-99694 GCA_010110895.2 Picea sitchensis
ATCTTGATCTGAGAATCTAGAACCTCTGCATCTTCATCTTTTCAAGTTTCCATGGATTTACCCACATGTACACACCCTAATAAATGGCTAGACCATGTATGTACACACCCTAATACACTGTCAGCCCGCGTATGTATGCACCCTAATACACTGTCATCCCACGTACGCCTCAGAAATTAGGGTTTTTTTGTATTTGTTGTAATTCCAAAACTTTCACCGTCAACCCTTCGTACTACCTCAAACTTTCACAAATTCATATTTATCAATGAGTACTTGCAATAAGCCTTACACAATAAAATATATTTAATATGTTCAATTGTGATTAAATGAGAGAGCCTTGCCTCTTATTTATACTTTCATGTAGCATCCCACTTTCCTTATTTTAGGGAGTTCTCCTTTAACTTTATTATTTAAAAAAATTCTTTTGCAAACGCTTTGACTTTTTGGGGCTTCTAGATGACTCATGAGGGTTCTCCAACTTCACATGGCCATATATCTCTAACCGTGAGGATTTATGTGACATTCAACATACCACCAGAAATGGCATGACATGTACTATCCATATAGAATAGTCTTACCTGCAAATATATCAAAACTTATACCATTATCCATCAACCAAACTTGGTTCCATTACCCAAACTGTTGTGATACCAAAATTCGCTACCAGACTTTCTTCAACTGTTGACATCAATGACAACCAACCCAATTAATCAAAAATATCCCCCTTTGGCATTGATGGCAACACTCAGATGCAATAATGAAGTCATATCACTCATTCTCTACTTGTGACCATCGCTCCCCTTGGAACCATGCCTCTGTGCTCTGCATCTGATAAATATCTCCCCCTTTGTCATCAATGGAAAAGGTATCTTTCCATCCAGGGCTACTCCTCCTAACTAAATTGTCCTTGGGGATACTCCCCCTAAATGAACTCTTCCTGAAACCAATCTCCCAACCTTAACTATCATCTTTATGGTGCTTCCTCGTGTATATCTAAGACATATAAGATAAGCATTCAAAAACATTCATTTTGGAGTAGAAAGTACTTTGAGTCTCTGGCGAAGATACTTAAAGGCTTCTCTTGGAAGTGATTTTGTAAATATGTCTACCACTTGTTCTTTTTTTCCCACATATTCAACTTCGATGTTCTTCTCTGCAACCTATTCCCATAGAAAGTGATACTTTATTGGAATGTTCTTTGTCTTGGAGTGCATCACCGGGTTCTTTGAGATATTGATGGTGCTTGTATTATCACAATAGATTGGAATGGGCTCATCATACTCAACCTGTATATCTATAAGAGTTTGTTTCATCCATAGAACCTGTGTACAACATGATGTTGTTGCAATATACTTTGCCTTGGTTGTAGATAAGGATACTGATGATTGTTTCTTGCTTAGCCATGATACTAAACACTCACCCAAGTAGAACGTTGTTCCATTGGTGCTTCGTCGGTCATCAATCAAACCTTCCCAATATGCATCTGTGTAGGAAATAAGTGATATATCATTTCTTTTTGGATACCATGATCCAAACTCTTTTGCTCCTTTGAGATATCTGAAAATCCTCTTCACTGCTAATACATGTGATTCCTTTGGTGCTCCTTGAAATCGTGCCACATGTCCAACTTCTTGCATTACATATGGTCTGGATGTTGTCACATATAGTAAGCTACCAATCATTGACATGTATTGCCTCTAGTCTGTAGATTTTGAATAATCATCTTTGCTCAACTTGCAACTGGTTTGCATAGGAGTGGTAACTGGTTTGCAATCTTCCATTCCGAACCTCTTTAGCATTTCTCTTATATACTTAGTTTGAGAAATAAAAATTCCTTGGTTGCTTTGACATATCTGAAGACCCACAAAGAAGGATATTTCTCCAAGTAATGACATTTCAAATTCATTATGCATATCCTTTGCAAATTTTTGGCTTAACCTGTCATCACTACTTCCAAAAATAATATCATCAACATAAACTTCAATTAATAAAATACTATCCTGAGTTACCTTGATGTAGAGGTTGTTGTCTGTACTTTCGTTTCTGAACCCTGCCTAATGTAGATATTTATCTAGTCTAGAGTACCATGCTCTAGGAGTCTGTTTTAGACCATACGAGGCCTTATTCAATTTACACACAGAATTTTTGTTCTCTAACAACTGAAATCCTTTTGGTTTTTCAATGTAGACTTCTTCTTCAAGTTCCTCATTCAGAAAAGATGATTTCACGTCCATCTAATACACTTTAATATTCTTGGAGCATGCATAAGCTAGGATAAATCAGATTGCTTCCATTCTGGAAATTGGAGAAAATGTCTCTTCAAAGTAGATTCCTTCAACCAGTGTGTATCATTTACATACCAATATAGCTTTGTTCCTTGTAACATGTCCATATTCATTCAATTTATTTCTGAATACCCACTTTGTGTCAATCACATTCTTATTCTTTGGTCTTGGAACCAATTCCCAAGTTTCATTCTCCTCTATTTGATCAAATTCTTCATCCATGGCCTTATTCAAAAATTCATCCTTGTTGGTCTCCTCAAAACTATTTGGTTCAATCATAGATGATAGTTCTAGGTGCATTTTTTATGGTGAACGGATTCTTCTTCTTGTCTCAACTCCTGCATCTTTGTTTCCGATAATATGATATGAAGGTTGATTCTTCTGTACTCATTTTCTAGGTGTCTTTGGAGGCACTTGTTGAACTTTCTCTTCTACTTCTGGTTGATCCTCTTCATCTCCCCCTTCTACTTCTTATTCATCTTTTTCTTCTTCTTCGTAAAGTTGTTCCACTGACTCATTTTCTTCTTCTTTTAATTCTCGTCCACTTGTTTCATCAATTGTTACATTGATGTTTTCCACAACTTTGTTCAACCTCAAATCGTAACACTCTTATGTTTTCCTTGTACTTGAGTAACCAACAAGTACTCCTTTGTCCACACGAGAGTCAAACTTTCCCATTCTACCATATTCTCTTTTGATGTAGCATTTTCTTCCAAATACTATGAAGTGCTTCACATTTGTTGGTCTTCCTTTCCATAACTCATAGGGAGTTTTGTCAGTGGTGTTTCTAAGCATTACTTTGTTTTGAATGTGAACCAATGTATGCATTGCATGTGTTCAAAATATATCTGTCAATTTGGAATCCATTAACATTGTTCGAGCCATTTCCTGTACTGTCTTATTCTTTCTTTCAACAACTCCATTCTGTTGAGGTGTCCTAGCAACGAAGAATTTCCTTTATATTCCATGCATGTTGTAGTAGTCCATAAATTCCTTTGAAGTGAACTCTCCTCCATTATCATATCTCAAACATTTGATTTTTGAATCCATTTCATTTTCAACCATTTCCTTGTAGACCTTGGAGTTTTCAAAATCTTCTGACTTATTCCTGAGAAAGAAAATTGTAGTCATTCTTGTATAATCATCAACTAATAACATAAAGTATTTCTCACCTTTTAAACCCTTTGTTGTAGTTGGTCCAGCTAGATCAGTATGAACAATTTCCAGTGGTCTTGTCGTTGAATATTCTTTTGATTTAAAATTGGCCTTTGTTTGTTTTCCTTGTTGACATTGCTTTCATAAAGTATTGGTTGGTTTCATAATCTGGGGCATTTCTATAACTGCTTCCTTTTTGTTGACTTTGACAAGGTTATCGAAGTGTATGTGACCCATTCTTCTGTTCCATAGCCTAATTTCATCTTCCTTTCCTAGACAACATTTTTCATTTCCAAATTCACTTAGTAGATATATGTTGCTTGAAGTTCTTGCAACTGTTGCAATCAATTTTCCTGAACCTTCTTTTCTTTTCTCACACTTTTGTGAATCAAAAGTAATTTTATGACCTTTGTCACACATTTGACTAACACTTAGAAGAATATGTTTCATATCTTCTACTAGTAGAACATTTTCTTCCTTGGTATTCTTGTTTCCAATTCTGACTGTGCATTTTCCAATGATTTTAGTTGAATCATCATTTCCGAAGGAGACTGATCCATCTCTTTCCTTTCTTAATGTAAGAAACTTGTCTTTATCACCTATCATGTGTTTTGAGCAGTCACTATCAACATACCAACCATGTTTATTTTGCTTATCTTGTAGAGTGAGTGTGCATTCTTCATTGCTATATTGATTCTGCTTTCTTATCCATGTTCTCTTCTGAGGTTCCTCTCTGTGACTGTTGTTGTTTTGTTGTGGTTCTCTAGGAGGAACTGTCATTCTGCAATCTTTGGCCATGTGTCCAAAGTTGTTACACTTGCAACATTCCACTTCAGTGATCAACGATTCAAACAGGATGTAACTTATTCTTTGTGTTTCACTAGGCCTTCTTGGATAACTTTTTTGTGTATGACTTTCAAAGTTGTTTATGTTCTTGTTGTTAGCTCTGAAATTCATATCTTTATGTCTGAAAGTATTACATTCATAAAATAAACCAAAAAAGATAGTTTTATAACTGGGAGTTGAAGATATTCTTAAAGATGTTTCTCTTCTAAATCCTTCTTCCTCTCCTTGGCCTATCTTTCGGTCGTTAATTTTGAAATCTGAATCTTCTCGGTGGAGGAGTGTCCCTGTAATATTATTTGTAGGTCTTCATATCCCCTTTGATTTTTTCTGCACATCTTTTTGGATATGTTTAATTTTCTGTTGTTTTGGAACTTGATCCCTTTTCTGTCTGATTGTATCCAAGTCTGGACTTGTCATGATGGGGCTTTTGACTGTTGATAATTTCATCCAAATATTTTGAGTTTTTCTACATATTTTTTCTTTTGAAGATCTTTTCTTAATGTAACAATCTTTGCTTCCAAATTTCCAATGATCCTGTCTCTTTATTCTAGTTGTTCTTTGAGTGTTTTTTCAATTATTTTATCTTCTTCTATTTGAACCTTCAAATTTGTGATCATTTGTTCTAGTTCCTGAGTGTCTTCTTTATTGTCTAGTTCTACTTGTAGCTTCTTGTTTTTATTCTTTTCTCTTCTTATAACTTCTATGGCACACAACAATTCTTCTCGGTAGTCAACTTCTGCCTCTTCATATTCTTCTTCGGCCTCTTCATATTTTTCTTTGGTGTCTTCTTTATCAAAGTCTTCTACTACCATGAATAGAACTCTTTATATCTCACTATCACTGACTTCATCTTCATCTGATGATGAGATGTCTTCTTTGGTGCATAAGATTTTCTTGAAAACTTTCTTTGTGGTTCTTTTGCCTTTATATGTGTGTTTTCTATTTGAGTAATCTTCATCATTCCTCTTATTTTTCTTATGAGGACATTTGTTAGAAAAATTACCAATACCATAAAAATAAAAATAAAAATCAAAGGAAACTTACCTCTATATTTGTCGTTGGTTCCCTTGTTCAATCTTCTAATGAAGTTGGTCATTTCTTCATCATCTTCTGAGATGTCACTGTTGTTGCTATGTTCTTTTTCATTTTTCTTTGACCTTTTGGATGATTTGAAAGATGCTTCTTTATATCTGGATTTCCCTGTTCATTTATCATTTCACATGATGTGAAGATTCCATATAGTTTGTCCATGCTTATTGAGTCTAGATATTCTCTTTCTTCTAGTGTTGATATCTTAGGGTCAAATCTCATAGGAAGCGATCTTAGTACCTTTTGAAAAATTACATATTCTTTGGTTTCTTATCCCAATCCTATGATTGCATTTACTGTTTCATCGACTTGTAAGAAATAAGTTGCAATATTCTCATCTTCCTTCATATTTAGTTGTTCGAACTCACCTCTTTAAGTTTGAAGCTTTGTTTCTTTGACTTTTGAATCGCCTTCATAAATATTTTGAAGTTTGTCCCAAATATCTTTAGCAGATTTACAATGTATAACTTTGGTGAATACAGATTCACAAACACCATTCAGAAGTGCATTTGTGGCTTTGGAATTATTTTGACCGAGTTTGCTCTTTCATTTGTTGGAACTGTTGGTTCTTTGTATCCATCTACAATTGATTGCCAAATTTCAAATCCCTGTGCCTGTATATATGTTTTCATCCTTCTGCTCCAAAATGCATATGTTTTTCCATCAAACTATGGTATTCCATTTTTATACATGTTGCTCTCCATGATTTACCTTTCAATGGTTAAACTGATTTTATGAAGGAACGTTCTCTGATACCAATTGTTGGATTACTAAGAGGGGGGTGAATCAGTAATAGAGCAATTTAATCATTTTTAACCATATAATGCAAGTGTTATATCAGTGTAGCATTATCATCCAATATTTGAAGAGTAAATAAACAATGAACAAATGAGAAATCATACACATACAAAGCACACCAGTGTTTTTACATGGAAACCCAAAGCAAGAGAAAACCACAGAATGATTTGTCTTATATGTATTGAACAATAACATTCATTGGAAGCACCAAATTCCTTTGTTTTCTAGCTGAAACTGGAAGGAGGATCCAACCCCCTAGTTTCTTAGGATACAACCTGAGGGAAGCTACAACTCCCCAATTCTTTGGCTACAACCAAAAGGAGGCTACAAACCCCTGAGTTCTTCGGCTACAACCGAAAGGTGGCTACAACCATCTATCATTGCCCTGTCCAACCGCCCTAAAATATAAGTAGAATGATGGAACCACTGTCACACAATCACTGTGAGATATACAATTGTACAACTATGCCAACCTGTATCGCTGACTTGCAACCAACATGTACTATTGCTTTGCAATCAACATGTACCTGAATTGAACATGTATCAACCAAAATACAACAGATACACGACCTGTAGTTCTGCAACACACGTATGTACGCACCCTATCTGTTATGCAACCCGTGTATGTACTCAACCAAACTGTTATGCGTATGCCTTCTGAAAACTAGGGTTTTCTTTCTTCTGAAAACTTTTGACCCTCTGTAACTTCTTTCACATAGACATGTAAC
Source organism: Picea sitchensis (assembly GCA_010110895.2). Taxonomy (NCBI): domain Eukaryota; kingdom Viridiplantae; phylum Streptophyta; class Pinopsida; order Pinales; family Pinaceae; genus Picea; species Picea sitchensis. The sequence goes on from SNQJ01S0134163.1 coordinate 93,044, forward strand.
CTGTCATTGTATCCAAATTGTATTTGTACCCTATGCATGCATCATCATACATAACCTTTACCCAAAAACTATATATATCTCTCTCTAGTCATGTTTCCATAAGTGTGTGTAATCATGACCAAGTATAATAACCCTCCATGATCTAGACTTCAAACCCTTTCTAATATTCAACCTCTCAATACATCAACCAATACAAGATCTCAACCATGTACCACAAAAACCCTTAGCCATATGCCAAGAAATACAAGATGTGCCTCAACTCTAACAAGAAGTATCAATGATAAGTATACCAACACTATATTTCTGTAGATATAACTTATACAAAAGATCCCATGCAACCACTAGTCTCTCTAGAGAGAATCATCAAATCTCCATAACCGTTTCTCATGCATACATCAAAATCCAACTATTCATAGAAATAAGACATACCTTTTGAACCAATTGATAGATATGATGTATCTGAGCACTGTAGACCTTCATGGGAGCTTGATCTTAGAATCTAGAACCTATGCATCTTCATCTTCTCAAGTTTCCATGGATTTACCCACATGTACGCACCCTAATACACTTCCAACCTGCATATGTATGCACCCTAATACACTGTCAGCCCGCGTATGTATGCACCCTAATACACTGTCAGCCCATGTACGCCTCAAAAATTAGGGTTTTTTGTATTTTTTGTAATTCTGAAACTTTCTCCATCAACCCTTCGTACTACCTCATATTTTTGCAACTTCATATGTATCAATGAGTACTTGCAATAAGCCTTACACAACAAAAGATATTCAATATGTTCAAGTGTGATTAAATGAGAGAGCCTTGCCTCTTATTTATACTTTCATGTAGCATCCCACTTTATTTATTTTAGGGAGTTCTCCATTAACTTTATTATTTAAATAATTTCTTTTGCAAGCACTTTGACTTTTGGGGGCTTCTAGATGACTCATGAGGGTTCTCCAACTTCACATGGCCATAACTCTCTAACTGTGAGGAGTTATGTGATGTTCCACATACCACCGGAAATGGCATGACATGTATTTACCATCTAGAATAGTCTTACCTGCAAATATATCAAAACACATACCATTATCCATCAAACAAACTTGGGTCCATTACCGAGACCTTTGTGCTACCGGAATTCACTACCAGACTTTCTTCAAGGGTTGACATCAATGACAACCAACCCAATTAATCAACAATGCACGCCCTCCAAAATATATTATTAAAATATCCGTTGAAAAATATATAAAAAATTAATGTTATGAAGGAATGGTCGTCGGAATGGATGGTCATCAGAATGGATGGGAAGGTGAAGGTAAGTCTCGGTAATTCCTCCGACGACATAGACTTCCCATGGTAACTTCCCTGGGACATGAAGACAATTAAAATAATATTTTTTTCCGTGGTTCATTCCCCCCAAATAAATATTAAATAAATGCACATCCTCCCACAAATATATTAAAATAATCCTCCAAAGAATATTAAAATAATATGTGGCCTGAAGGGTTGGTCGTTGGAACGGTTGATCAGGAGGTGAGGTAATACTGAGTAAATTAAATCTCGATGGTAACTCCTGATGACAGTAACTCTCCATTGGAGATGAAGACTTATTATAATAATATTTTTTTCCATTAGGTGTGTTGTAACATAAAAAAAAATTTGCCAAAAAATTTCCCAAAATTTTCCAAATTTTTTTATTTCCTTATGCTTCAAATTATTTTTGTAACTTTGATTTCTTTTTACTTTCAAGTATGTTCAATCATTTTCCTTTTTGTTATTTGGTTTTCACGATTATGATTTTGATCATGGAGTTGTTGCATCAACTCACTTCATCATAGTTTTTCACGTATGATGATTTCACCGTTTGAGTTTTTTATTTTTTTCTCAATCACACACTCATTTGGGTTTCTCTAGAATAATTCCATGTTTCTGGTTGCTTGAATTTAGATTAACACGATGATTTGGCATTTTTGTCAAAGTTTGGGTTTCAATGTGTTAATGAATTTAATAAATAGTTTTGCAGGTTAAAATAATTTAATTAAAAATATAGTTTATGAAATTTTAACGTGCATCTTAAAATATTATATGTTGATAAATGGAAACAAGCAAAAAAAATTCAATTTCATTGAAGCATTAATTTTTATGAGCCCTCATCTTTTTTTATATTTCTGCTCTCTTTTAACAAGCCAAAATTAATCCAATTAAGAATTTTTTTTAAAACATTATTTTTACTTCTTAAAAAAACATACATTAAAGTTTAAAGACGAGTGGATGGCTTTTAATTTGAAGAATGGAAACTTTATATGCAATTTTTTCTCCATAAGGTTTGGTACCAGAATTCTAAACAAGATCACTGAGGTAGTAACGTATTACAGGAATTGAATTGACCCACGATATTATTGAAGAAATCCCACAAAATATTCAGAGATAGTATTTCCTCAAATCTTAGATTGAAATTATGGGAGCCACGTGCCAAGATTGAACAATTGTGCCACCACACCACGACTAACACGGGGAAAAAGGAATGATCTTAGGAGAATCCAACCACGAACTAGTTGTAATATGCCATGAAATTGTTTGGTTTATACCACAAATGCGTAGAGGAAAGTGAAGTTGAATAGCACATTTAAAGAAATCACTCAATCACATCAAACGGAAAAAAGAATCATTTTTTATTAGTTAAAAAAAAAATCATGGATGTTTACTTTTGTTTTTGTTGTAGTTTCTCGTTAACTTTTGTTTTTATTTTAGTGTTTTTTTGTAAGCTGTTAATTTGTATTACCTAAAAAAAACTTAATCCATACATATACTGGGGTGGTGCCTGGCCTATACTAGGGTGGTGCCTGGCCTGCCATAGTTTAGTGTGATTTTACATTTAGGTTTATTCTCCCCTAGCGGTGATTTGGTTTTCAATTCATTTTATTACTTTAAATTTAGATTTAAACTTTAATTTTAGTTTAATCTTTAATTGGATTAGTTTTATTTTAATTGTTAAATTTTTAGTTTATTGTAGTGAGTAGAATTAAATTTCAATATTTTTAGTTTTAATTTAATTTTGTTATTTAAAATATTTTTTTGTTTTTTGTTTTTATAATTAGATAAAGTTTTAATCTAGTTCAGTTTCAATTTAGCTTTATTTTTATTTTTTAGTTTAACATAGTTTAGATTTAGTTTCATTTTATTTATTTTGTACATAACTTTTTAATTGTTTAATTTTTCTTATTTTATTTTTTAGTTTGTTCATGTTAAGATTCAACGTAGTTTTAATTTTATTAATTATGTTTAGATTTAGTTTCATTTTATTTATTTTGTACATAACTTTTTAATTGTTCAATTTTTCTTATTTTGTTTTTAAGTTTGTTCACGTTAAGATTCAACATAGTTTTAATTTTATTAATTATATTTAGTTTAAATAGACTTTAGTTTTATTATTTAGATAAGATTTTGATTTTGTTTTTATTTAAGATTATATTGATTTTATGGTTTTTTTTTTTATTACCAAAGGGTTTGAAGCCTAAAAATTTGGATTTGAGAAGATTTGAAGGTTAAGATCAAGGAGAAGAAAAACAAACCCAAGGGGCTATAAAAGGAGGAGAAGATATTCAATGAAGGTGATTAGGGGCTTGACAAGCCATGAATTTTCTAGCAGCAATAGGTTGTGTTTTTTAAGAAATCTCGTAGGGAAATTGTAATTCTTCGAAGAATAATGTATTGAATTCATTGATCATTTTAAACATAGCCTTGTCTTATTTATATTTCTTGTATTAAACTTCTCAATTTCACATAACTGTTCCGTTCTTTCATAATTTGCAATGAGATTGATATAATTTCAAGATAGGAATTTGGTATGACCACCATTTCTGTCATATATGTTTTATTGATTTTATGGTGTAATCATATTCAATAGGAACATATACATATGCTTGAAAATTATTTAAATCTAAGTGTATCAATGTCGGATTCATAATTTATGCCCAACCCATACACTTAATCTTTTGCTAGATTCATCGTTTGAGATGCCCAACAAACCATCCTTTCTTCATCTCAGTTTTGTAGAGATTACTTTTTCATTCTATATTGTTTGAAATTTAATTGCCTTATTATTTCCTCCACCTTTCGCTATTAGCTCTTGTGCTCTGTTAGATGATACAATGCCCAATGGATTAGAAATATGGTCTGATAGGATTACAATTTCTTAATCCAATCACCTCTCATTTTATCTTAAACCTTTCATGTCTAATTATCCCTTTCTTTATCTTTCAAATATGACATCCTATGCTTAATGTGAGAGTTATTTCTTAATGATAGTGAGAAATCAATTTTAGTTATTTCTGAGGGAGCCCCCTATGGTCCAAGAGCTAGCTTATGGCCTGAAGTAGGTTCAAAGATGTCTTGGCATGGTTTCTATGCAACCAGGAACCATTTCAAGTCACAACAGGGTACACATATTCCAAGAATATTAATATAATAATATTTCCCCCATGGGTGCATGTCTTCCAAAATAAATATTAAACTAATTGGGCCCCAAAATGTATTGCATGGTCATCGGAAAGGGAGGTGAGGTGAGTCTTGGTACATCCTTCTACGGTAACTCCTCGATGGCGACAAATTTCCATGATGAACATTAGTATTAAAGCAATACACCTCCTCCCTTAGGCTCATTAGAAAGCATGGTGGGGACATGCATGGAGTGTGGTTTCGATGGATTGTTCTGAAAACACACTCCCATTGAGCTATTTCGACGAGCTAGGTTGAAGACACTTAAATAATAATATAACAAGGAGAAGACCAATTCCCGAGCTTAGTCTTGGGACACTTAGTAAAAAAAAACATTAGTTTTAAAGGTGCTCGGGGGGAGGGGTAGGGATTCCATGAAGATATGAGGGTTGTCTTAAGTTGGTAATTTCCCATGGAATTTACTGCGAAGTAAATGTGAGGACCAATGGGGAGAAGCCTAGGGAAGATCTTATGGGATATTCCATTGAATTTAGTGGATGGGGGAAATGCAAAATTTAAGCTTAAAAAATAAACTAAATTAAATTAATATAAAAACTAAATTAAATGAGAGAAATAAATGAATGTGTACAATCTAGAACTAAGGGGGTAAAAGGGAAAACAAAATAAAAATGAAAATAAAATAGATGAATATGAAAAGTCAAATTGTTTTTTTGTTTTACACATATACAAGAAAAATAAGGATGTACATAGGTCTTGAGAAAAACACATCAATTAAAAAATAGTTTTTTTATACAAGAAAAATAAGGATGTACATAGGTCTTGAGAAAAACACATCAATTAAAAAATAGTTTTTTATGTAACACAAATAGTTTATCCATGTAAAACCATATTTACCCCATGTAAAAATAAATATCTAAAGTGAACTTAGTTTTCCCCATGTAAAAATAAATTCACTGTAACTTTAGGGAATACCATGGGAAAATACCATGTGAAAATAAACCATGTGGTTTTTCTAAAACAAAGGGTAAAATGGAAATAAACAAATAAAAATAATAAGTGAATATAAAAATAAATAAATAACAAAATTAAAAATCAAATAAAAACTATATACAAATACAAATTAGGAAATTATGCCAAATTACACAAAAGTCAAGGCTCCATTCCCTTCAGTTCCATTGGTCAATGTTTCGCCAGTCAGGGTTCTGCACCTAGGGGTTGTAATTAGGAATAAGGCATATCAGGTAGGTTTTGAGAAATCGGGCATCAAGGAGAGTAGCTAGGTCATATGGCGATCAAGAACACTGAGATTCAACTGCGACGATTGGAAATAAATGAAGGGGAAGAAGATGACACTTCAGGTGATGAATCACTGTCACAAGTAGTGATGAATGGTAAAAGGAGATTGACACCAACCAGACCCATGACACAGGTCAATCTAGTCAAGCTAAAAATATCAGGGGGAAGACCTTCTAAGATCATGAACAATGAGAATATAACTAGATCGAGGAAAATATCCTTATGCTAGACCACTATGCATGATACAAATGTGATGGATAACAAACAAGCATTAGGCGATGACACAACAAAGGCTTACATCTATGAAACTAAATGGGCCTTAGGCCCGGGTTTTTTTGAGAGGGAAGACCAAAAAAGGAATCAGGTATAGATCAATTTGAAGAGGCTTGGGGACAGGCCTGCGAGATAAGTGCATCTGATAGCCTTGGGAGATTCATATCTCAGGGAAATTGTAAACCTAGGTGAGTCGCTTCCTGATAAGGGGAAGCCTAGTAAGGATCAAGGTCAAGGTTCTGGATAAGGATCAATGGATTCCTCCACTATCATCTCAAGGACTGAGAAATCACATATATGAAGTGGCCCTGCGAACCTACTCCTGCAAAACAGAAAAATGAGATCAACCATGTGATTAAAAGGAGACTTGCCAATATTCCATAAATATTATATTCCTTTCCTTCAAGCAAATTTATAAATGAGTGTTGGGTCTATTCAATGATAATCATGGTGGCTATAGATAAGTTTCTTGATATTTCATGTGCCAAGTGTCTACTCAAAGTAAGGATTAGTGATTTTGTGATTTAGACTTAGAGTTTGAAATAGAAGAGTAGGATCCACATGCGAAAGCATAAAGATGAAGAAATGAAGCACAACATGCAAGCAAGAAGATGCATAATTTGA
>SNQJ01S0134163.1:99704-115990 GCA_010110895.2 Picea sitchensis
GTCTATTCTTGCACATCTTCTCGCGGTACTTCGTGTAGTCTCTGCTGCCAGTTTTCTAACCTGATGTATGAATCTATTGCGCATGAAGTAATGCTTCACCAACTAAGTACCACGTCTGCAGTTGGGTTTACGTAATCCTCATCGCGCGGAGTTGTTCTGTACAATTGTCCGATCTCCTCTAAGTCTAGGCAAGTGGGTTCTATGAACTTCTCCCCTTCTAATGGATCTAGTGGTGCTATGACCTTGTAATATCCAGATTCAAATGTCATTTTCCTTGTTTTCAAGTTAATTATGGCCTAGTTGTCAAGCACCCAATCCAGACCGAGTAGTGTCGGGTACGATGTTGTGCCATATATTATTTTGATGACTTCAAAGTCTTCTTTAGTGTCCACTCCATCAAGATCTATTGTTACTCCTTTCGGTCTACCTATTGGTAGGACTCTATGTTGGTTTTATAGTTTTAATTGGACATTTGAGTATCCCAATGTTGGCTCTCCCATGCATTTCCAGGTATTCTTTGGTAGTACATTCACTTCGGATCCTAGATCTAGTATAATGTCTCCCATATTGAAATCCTCAATGTTAGCATTCAGTCTAAATTCCCTACTTGTTCTTCTTCTTGTGTGTAGATGATTGACAGTTTTCAGTTCTAGATTTTGTTTTGGCTCCCTACTACATTTCTCTAGGATGTTTTGCAATATTTTCACAGATGAAGGATCACTTAACACTTTTACTCATGATTGCAAAAAGTCTTTGATAGTACTTACTTGTCCCTTGGGTTGCATTCCGTTGGTATGATCCAATGATGGTGGCATTTTGTATTCTGGGGCTTCCTTGACTGGTTGCACAGTTGAAGTCGACGTTGTGTCTACCTTCTAAAATTCTTGTCTTGCTTCCTTAAAAGTCTCCTTTTAATTGGGCGCGTTGAACTGCTTTCTTGGTTTGGTGTTCATCTTTACCCATTGGTTCTGTGTTGGTTCCTGTCGGACTGCATCGTTTCCTATTTTCGTTCCTCCATGAGTGACTATATTGATGTTCCATCCGTTATCCCTTACTTCGGCTGAAACCCATTGAAAATTCTAATTGTTTTGGTTCATCTTTCCCTGGATCTTTACTAATAGTGTTGAACATTCCTCTGTCTCGTGATCTGATGTGTAACAATACATACAAGCCGCTGGCGACAGTGGACATTCCTGTCCATAATGTCCTGGTTGCTGACAATTGTGACATGTGACTAGTCCTCTACCACATCTGAAACCTCCTCTAGCTCATCCTCCTCCTCGGTAGCCTTCTCGGTCACCTCTCAACGTGTTATACTATGGTGCCTGATTATACTGTGCGGTATTGTACTGGGGTTGTTTTGGGTTGTACTGTGGCTGCACATTATTGTAGGGTTGTTGCACGGTATTATACTGTTGTTGCGCAGTGTTGTATGGGGTTGGGGCTTGATTGAACTATGGCGTTGCTTGCCCAGTCATCATTTTGGCCTTTACCTTGTATGCGTCTGATGTTCTTTCCCACATCATCTCCATAGCTCTACAGTCTTTATCATCGTGGCCCACTGACTTGCAAAAGGTGCAATATGAATTCTTTGGAACTATCTGGTACTTAAGTATCATTGTGCAGTGATACGGGTCGTGACCCAGTTTCTTTCATATTTCACACCATAATCCTCCATGTGGTAGCGGGTTTGGCATACATGTTTCCATATACTGCATGAATGCTTGGAATTCATTCTTGTGGTGTCCTTTCATCCTGCATGTGGTGCACCAAATGGCTTCTCGTTTGTCCTTGTCCTTATTTTGGTTCAGCTGAAATGTTAGATTCTTCAAATCCTCCTTCAATTCTTCAATAGTTGGGTTCATCTAGTGGTATTGGTTCTCTTCCAATTGCAAGGATTCCTGTAGAGCCTCTGCCTGCGTCTGAAACTTTTGTTGATGTAAGGGATATTTTAGATGTGGGAGTAGTGAGTTGACAAACAGGTGTTGGTGTTGCATCTTGGTCATAAGGTATTTTAGTTTTCCCTTCAGTCACTTGAATCTCTGATCAATATCTCATACAGATTCTCCTGGCTTCTATCTTATCTCGGTCATCTCGTTCATGTACCGATCCTCTGAGCTCAGCTTCCGGAACTCATTAATCAGTAGCTTATTAATTGTCTACTAGTGTCCTCATCGTCCCAAGGACACTGTTTTTGTCTAGACTCATGTACCAATCTAGTGTGCGGTCTCTTAGCATGATCGCTAACTCCACGAGTTTGGTATCTTCATCAGTGATTTTTTTTGCCTCCCAGATATTTGCATAAATGAACAATTTCTTCTCAGGATCTTTTGCTTCTTCTCCTCGAAATTCTGGTAATCTGATAGTGGGATCGTGTCCTACCATTCTAAATATTGAACTACTACCTTCGCCACACGGTGTAGATACTTGACTAATACTTCTTGAATTGGCTCCTCCAGTTGTTGCTCCTACGATATATGTACTTCATGCTGTCGGACTTCCTCCGAACTTCGGTTGTCTAAAYGGTGGTGTTCCCTTTGGTGTATTAGTCACACATGGGTTTATGGGTTCCACACTGACATTAATATGGATAGGATGGTTGCCTTCTCCTCCCATTCTTRGGCCTCTTATTTTCCTCTCATAGGTTGCGTGCARKATTTCCTCAATTTGCTCCAYAGCCCGGAGATCCTGTACCTCTTCCTCATCGCTTTCCAAGCCCTCCCTTGCGGMTACGACTCTCTTCCTGGTATTCACCTTATATTGGTAGGGTACTCCGCTACGCGACTTTCCTGATGACGCCAAGATCCACTTAATCTGGTCGTCATCCATCAAGATCAGGTCCAAGAGTTCCTCCTTCTTACCTTTATCCTGGCCTTCTTCCATTTATCCTCTCTCTGTCAGTGCTTCCCCCCCTTCCCCCATGCACACAGGGAAGTCCAGTTGTCGGATTCCATTTTCATTACACCTTTGTTATATAGCAATATTTTAATAGAAGTATACAGTTATCGAATGTACCTTCCTCAAGGTCCACATAGAAATTCTTTCTCTGTTGTGATGTATGACTTCGCGGTGTCGACTGCAAACTATTTGATGAAGCCTGCCACAATACTGTCAAGCCAAAAGTCAACTGTGCGGGTGAATTTTTTGTTCACCTGTTGTAAGTGATCAACCTGTATTGGGGTCCAGTCTAGATGTCAGATCCGGTTCGTCGCGTGGTTATATTTCAACCTTAGTATCCACTTCTGCAGTAGGTGGGGAAAATCACAGAAAAAGACTTCGTGTAAATCCGTAAACACGTATTTATCCAAATATTTGCGAGGTGTGATGTTAGGGTTTATATTGTCTTTCTGGGCAAACTCTAGCTCTTTGGTTCTCAACCAGCCTTTGATTTCTTCTTTCGTGGGGTTCCAAGGTCTCCACATTCCCTTCTAATGGCTCATTGTTCTTTTGTTTCTCTCATTCGTTTATCGTTCACTCTATCTTGCCTACTCAGGCCTCTATTGTTCCTCTTAACATGGAAACTAAACCATTTGTTGGCTATCCTTTATTCTTTTGTCGGTCTTCTCGACCTGTCTATCTGAGTTATTGACCCAGGGTTCATTTCATTCGGGTTTCCAACAAAGCCTCTAAAATTATCGACCCTCCTAGTAAACCAGAAGGCAACACAGTACACGAAATGCACTGCGCAGTGTCACCCAATATAGCTTTAAATGGGTGGTTGTAAGACTCAGGTGTTTACATCCTAGGATTGAGTATGAGATAGGGGTTTATTAACTAGAGCCATGCACTACAAGCTATGAGTGTAATATACCTATTCCTCACAGGTACATATTTCCATTACACAGGTTACTTCCTGGCCGCATATTCGTGTTCCATAACAAAGCATTAACTCATTTATTAAGCATAACAATAACTGCATAAAGAAAGTAAAGAAATACATACATTCATCACATTACACAGTTATTACCGTGTTTCACCCCCTCCTGGGATACATCCACAAATATTTGGCTCTTGACTCTTTTATTATGGTAGTTCTGCATTTCCAGTGCCACGCTCTTACAATTCCCCTCTTATGGGTAAGATTTATATGAGGCGAACTAGATCGCACCAGGCTCCTCACCCTGCGATCTAATCCCCAGAATCTACCCCTTTCCCTTCTCCCCTAGCAAAAACTTACAAAAATAGTTCATGCATTCAACATTGCATACCGCATCCGCTCATGCGTAACTACAGTAAAATATGGGATAACAATACTAACACCCCGAGCTAATACACAACCTTTCAACACAAAACAGTCGAACCCCCACATGATACCTACGTATCTATATTTATATATTTTTGTCTCTTCAGCCATTTACAAAGCATTACCAAAACCTTAAACTTACAGACGTTAGGTCTTCGTCCCACATGCGTGTGTTGTTCTTCCTCAAGTTGTCGCTTTCCTTGTGCACACTTTCTTACATGCGTGCGTGTTGTTCTTTCTCCAGTTGTTACTTATAGTTTTGAACGCTTTCTTTCCCACGATTGTCCTTATTTCTACTTCATCCTAGTGCCAACAAATATCACCCCTCTTATATGTTTAAGAGTTACATCTATGTTGGGGTTCTCATGCTCAAATGAAAAAGTGGTTGTAAAATTATGTTGCAATACCATCCATTGCATGAATATACTGTGTGAATGTTGGACATTCGTTCTTGTGGTGCCCTTTCATCCTGCATGTAGTACACCAAAGGAATTCTCGTTTGTCCTTACTTTTATTATGATTTAGCTGGAATGTTAAGTTCTTCAAATCCTCATTTAGTTCTTCGATGGTTGGATCTGTCTATTGATACTGGTTTTCTTCCAGTTGCAGGGTTGCCTGCAGAGCCTCTGCCTATGTCTGAAAATTTTGTTGTCACAATGGTTATTTTAATTGTGGTAGAAGTGAATTGACGAACAGGTGCATGTGTTGCATATCGGTCATAAGATATTTCAACTTTCCCTTCAGTCACTTGAATCTCTGGTCAATATCCCATACAGATTGTCCTGGTTTTTGTCTAATTTTTATCATCTCGTTCATGTATTGATCTTCTGAACTTGGCTTATGTAACTCGTTTATCAACAATTTCTTGATGTCTGCAATTGTTTTGGTTGTCCCTGGTGGATTGTCTGTAGATAAACTCGTATACCAATATAGTGTGGGATCCCTTAGTGTAATCACTAGTTGTGTCAGTTTAGTATCTTCGTCTGTGATCTGTTTTTCTTCCCAAATCTTCTCATAGATGAACAAATGTTTTTTTGGGTCCTCCGATGCTTCTCCTTTAAATTCAGGTAACCTAATGGTGGGATCATGTCCTTCCATCCTAAACATTGAACTACTACCTCCGCGCGGTGTAGATACTTGACTAGTGCTTCCTGAACTGGCTCCTCCAGTTGTTGTTCCTTGTGTAGATGTACTTCCTTCTGTCTTTCTTCTCCCAAAATCCAGTTTTCTAAATGATGGTCTTCTCTCTGGTGTATTAGTCGCACATGGGTTTATGGGTTCCACACTGACATTAATATGGATAGGATTGTTTCCTTCCCTTCCCATTCTTGGACCTCTTGTCTTCCTCTCATATTTTTTGAACAGTATTTCCTCAATCTGCTCCACAACCCGAAGATCCTCTACCTCTTCCTCATCACTCACCAAGACTTCCCTCGCGGCTATGACTCTCTTCTTGGTATTCACCTTGTATTGGTAGGGTACTCTGCTACGCGTCTTTCCAGGTGTCTCCATGATCCGCTTGATCTTGTCACCATCAATCATGATTGGGTCCAAGGGTTCCTCCTTCTTTCCCTTATCCTTTCCTTCTTCCATTTCCCCTTTTTTTTCAGTGCTTCCCCCCTTCCCCCATGCACACAGGGAAGTTTAGTTGTCTGAATACATCGTCATTACCCCTTTGTTGTATAGCAGTATCTTAATAGAAGTATACATTGATCTAATGTACCTTCCTTGAGGCCCATGTAGAAATTATTTCTCTGTTGTGTTGTACGACTTCATTCTATATATTTCAAACTCTGCTATAAAGCTTGCCAAAATACTGTCGAGCCAAAAATCTACTGCGCAGGTGAATTTGTTGTTCACCTGCTATAACTCATCAATCTGTATTGGGGTCCACTCTAACTATCGGATCTAGTTTGTTGCGAGGTTATCCTTCAACCTTAGTATCCACTCCTGCAATAAGTGTGAAAAATCACAGAAAAAGACTTCATGTAAATCAGTAAACACGTATTTCTCAAGATATTTGCGGGGTGTTACTCTAGGGTTTCTTTTATCTTTCTGTGCAAACTCCAGCTCTTTTGTCCTTAGCCAGCTTTCGATCTATGATTTTGTGGGATTCCACGGTGTCAACATCCCCTTCTAGTGGATCATTTTTTTCTTCTCTACTTTAATGTTCTCTTGATTCGCCTCCCGCAGATCTTACATACCTCTTAACAGATCTTCAACATGTCTCATCTACTCAATCCTCTCCTGTTCCTACCAACGAAAATAGAACCATTTGTTGGTTATTACTATCCTTTGTCTGAGTTTGTATCCTCAACTTGGGTGACCCAGGGTTCATGTTTGCTCGGGGTTCCAACAAAACCTCTAAAACTATTGGCCCTCCTGGTAAACCAGAAGGCAACGCAGCACACAAGTTGCACTGCACCGTCTCACCCGAGATAGTCTTAATGGGAGGCTGCAATACTCATGTGCTTGCAGCCTAGGATTTAGTGGGGAATTTGAGATTTTTGTTTTAACTTATTAACACAATACACTGTCATTTATGATTTCACAGGAAATATAACAACTCATTGATTTAGGATATCAACAACTATTGAAGACAATAAAGAAAAACATGCATTCAATCACATAATACATGTTTTACCGTGCTTCACCCCCCCTAGACTACATCCACAAAGATCTGGCTCTTAGCTCTTTTATTATAGTCATTCTGAAACTACAGCATTGCGCTCTTTATAACTCTTCTCAGCTGGGTTGAGATCTATTATGAGGCGGACTAGTTCACACAAGGATCCTCAGCCTACGATCTAACCCTCAATATCTACCCTCCTCAGTCCTCTCTAGCTCAACAACTTACAAAATTAGGTCATACAAAAAAATATTACATTGCATACGCTTCCTCACATCCATCTCTTCGGATTTCTCTCTTTCACCCCTCTTATTATTACCCTCTCCTATGAGACCTAGGTATCTATATTTATATGTTTCTAGCTCACCAACCATTAAAATGTTTTGCAAAAACCCTAACCCTAACGTCATTAGGTCTTCCATGCATGCACGCATGCTACTCTTCCTTCCATTTGTCACTTTCCTTGTGCATTCCTTCTTTCCCAAAATCGCTTTTCTTTTCACTTTGGACTGCTTCCAACAATAAGTCATGCCATAATTTCTCTGTCACGCTATACATTTCAGATCACTACCTTTTTTTATTTTTCTAATTGCATTTTGTATCGGCGCGCTACTTTTTTTGCCTGGTGACCTTTCTCTGGCGCGCAGTATATGCATGTACTTTCATGACACTTACTGTCTTATGGGCGTTGTATCATCTAATCTACATTAAAAACACTTATCCATATACTTCATATTTTTGTATTTTTTTTCTTTTTCCAAATTTTTCTTTCTTTTTTAGTTTTTACTATATACACTATGTACAATTGAATTTTCCTGCACTGCAACTACTATGGGTTACTGGTTTGACTGTTGTTGGATTATTGAGAGGGGGGGTGAATCAATCATAGATATTTTTAATCCTTTTAACCACAATATGTAAGTGTTATTTATCTTTATGATCAATATACCATTATGATTCAATAAGTTCAGAGTAAATAAACCGTGAAAAATGAACAATCATACACATACATAGTATACTGGTATTTTTGTGTGGAAACCCAATGCGGGAGAAAACCACATAATTATTTTTTCTTATATGTCTTTAAGAATTACATTCATTGGAAGCACCAACTTCCTTTGTTCTCCCATTGCAACTGGAAGGAGGCTCCAACCCCCTATATTTTCAGGCTACAACCTGAGGGAAACTCCAACTCCCCAATTCCTTGGCTACAACCCCCTATTTTCTCCAGCTACAACTGGAAGGTGGCTACAACCACCTACCCTTGCCTCGTCCTGCCTCTCTAAAATATAACTGAAATGATGAAACCACTACCATACTTTCACTGTGAGAAATACCATTGTAAACCTGTACCAATCTGTGYCAACAACCTTTAACCAACATGTACCAATAGMATGTGATCAACCTGAAAGGTACGTGAATTGTCTGTGTTCCATATTGAATATGTATGTGACCTATCTGTACTGCAGCCTGTGTATGTACATGGTCTGCCTATACTACAGCCTTCGTACGCCTTCTGAAAAACTAGGGTTTTCACCTTGCTAAAAAACTCTCACCCTGTGTTTCCTCTATCACATTAACCTACAACCTGAMACTATTTCCAAACTATAGTTGTTCCCTATGCATACATCCTCATACATATCCCTTAACCAAGTGCATCTATATCTCTCTAGTCATGTGCCATACATGTGTGTATAATCATGAACAAGTGTATTAACTCTCACATGGACTAGAAATCAAACCCTCACTGGTATACAACCTCACTCTACATCAAAAACTTCACAACTACAATATCACAACCTTGTACCACAAAAACCCTTAACCATATGCCAAGAAATATAAGATCTGTCTCAACACTAACAAGATGTACTAATGATAGTTATCAAATATACCAGCATTGTATTTCTGTATATATGGCTTATATAGTAAGTGACATACAACAAATAGCCTCTATATGGAAAATACTCAAACCCCCATAACCATTTCTCATGTAGACAAAAAAATCCAACTACACATAAAAGTAAGACATACCTTTTGACCCTGTAGATAGATCTATTGTACCTGATCACTGTAAACCTTCCTGGGAGATTTCTTTGAGACTCTAGAGACCTGACATGTTCATATCATTAGGTTTTCATGGTTTTTCCCAACTATATGCACCCTAATATACTTCCAACCCACTTACATACGCACCCTTCTCCACTATAACTCACGTACACCTCAAAAACCAGGGTTTGTTTTTCCAATATTTTTTGCAATTTCGAAACTTTCGTCGTCAACCCTTTGTGCTACCTTAGACTTGTGTAACTTCATATGTATCAATGAGTACCTACAATAACCCTTACACAATAATAAATATTCAATTTTCTCAATAGGTTCTAATGGGAGATCATTTCTCTCTTATTTATACTTCCATGTAGCTTCCTCAAGGGGTTACCTTCTAACCAACTTAACCCAATTTCCTTGTTTTTGGGCTAACCCACTTCTAACTACTTGTCCAATTATAACCACTTTATCCACAAATAATAAACTCTCCACTTCTAGTTGCAACTAATTTATTTTTAATTGTTTTCTTATTGCAACAACGTAACCCATGATTAACTCCTAGTTTCACCGACTTGACTAGTCAACTTCTTCTAGGATATTCTAGAATAATTTGACTTCTTTGACCTTATAGATAACTCATGAGGGTTCTCCAACTTCACAACGTCATAACTCTCTAAAATTGAGGAGTTATGAGACGTTCCACATATCACCGGAAATGGAATGACATGTACTATCCATATAGAATAGTCTTACTTGCAAATATACTAACCTTTATACCATTATACATCAAACAAACTTAAGTCCCTTAATAATATTGTTGGGGCTACTGGAATTTGCTACCGAACTTGATTCAAGTGTTGGAATCAATGACAACCAAACCAATTAATCAACAATATCCCCCTTTGGCATTGATGGAAACACTCTGATGCAACATTGAATTCATATCACTCATGCTCCCCATGTAACCATCGCTCCCCTTGGAAACATGCCTCTGTGCTCTCTCTCCAAGCAACTAACTCTCTATCCTACATATGATGAATCTCTCCCCTTTGACATCAATGGAAAATGTAACTTTCTGTCGTGGCTACTCCCCCTAACGGAATTTTCCTTGGGGCTTCTCCCCCTGACTGAACTCTTCCTGAAACTGCTCCCCCAAAATGAAATTTCCTCTTTATGGTGCTTCCTCGTGTAAATCTAAGAAATATAAGATAAGCATTCAAAAGAATTAATTTTGGAGTAGAAATTACTCCGAGTCTCTATCAAAGATACTTAAAGGCTTCCCTTGGAAATCATTTTGTAAAGATATCTACAACATGTTCTTTTGTTCCCACATATTCAACTTTGATGTTTTTCTCTACTACCTATTACCATAGAAAATGATATTTGATTGGAATCTGCTTCATCTTGGAGTGCATCACTGGATTATTTGAGATACTAATGGCACTTGTATTATCACAATATATCAAAATGGGCTCGTCATACTCAACCTGTATATCTATCAGATTTTGTTTCATCCATAGAACTTGTTTTAACATAACTCTCCCTCATTATGAGAAGTATTGGTCTGAAATTTTCACTACCTTTGGATCTGTTTGTCTCTTGTGCACTTCTTTATGGATATATTGATGAACGGTTGATGGAGGAGTGAGGTGATAGCCTTGGATGAATGCTTTCTATATTTTATGGTGGATTATCTTAACATCTTTCTTGATTTTGGTATGGTCTTTTACTCTTATGCTATCATTATTTTCAAGTCAAGGATTGTTATGCTAGGAGCTAGGTGGGAAGTATAAGGGCATACACCCCCAACATAGTCTTCATCATTTTATTCTTCATTTTATTTCGTTAAAAAAGGTTTTTATAAGAGAATTATAAGGGCATACACCCTCTTATCTTAAACCCTAGCTAGATAAACTTTCCTTGGGAAGTAAAAGGACTTACACCCCCAAGGAGGTAACCTCTCTAGCTCTTTCTTTATTTTACTCCATTAACCCAATAGTAAAGACACTAGTCATATATTTTTTGCATTGGAGATATAAAATCACTGCCTTGGGAAATGTGAATATATATCTTTTGACAGGTTTCTTATTTGAAGTTGGTTTTACTCATTGAGAGGAGTCTTCCTCTACTAGAGCGTCCCCTCTCTCCAACTACTTTACTTGTTCTTACAAACCCTAACATACAACCATTAGGGATGATCTAACCTTTTGGGATGTTGGAATATTTTTATGGTGTAATTTTTTGATATAAGTGACTGAAAACTACATCCATAATGATGCAATTTTCTGCAGAAAATACATGTTTACAACAACCATCTTCTCTTTCCTCTCAAGTGCCATTTTTTAGCCTATATTCATTGATAATATTGATGATGATTTACTTAACTAGTTTAGATATTTGTATGTTGGTTTAGATGTTTTATTTTCTGATATAAACTGCCATCTACTGTTGCAAATTACGGACAAAAAGATTAACTTGCTTATCCAACTAGCATACATCATTGCAAAGTGGTTTTTCTTGTGTCTCGGGCAGGTAATTTACCATTTACAGGTTACTCAACATACTTGGAAATCCTTGGACCTTCCCAAGAGTTCATTCCACACATTCCACTCCACCTAGACTCGACCTCTAGGGGCTTCACTTCCATCTCTATCCATATCCATCTCATTCCCCTTAGGGTCACCAGGATTGCCTCCCTAGAATGACCTAGTCACCCTTGAAGAGTGGGACCTACATCGAGGTTACATTGGGTGTAGGATTCCCAAGTTGTAGCACTTTCTTTGTGGTTGGGTCGGGATTTTCCCAACCTACAACTTGCACTATAACATTTTGGCACCATTTTTGGGGGAAGATTTTGAATCTTCTTCGTACCTTAATGACACTTTGGTAAGATATCCAAAAAATCATTTCCCTTAGATTACCTGGAAACTCCACCTAAGGGACGTTACCTTTCCCTTTTCTTGATAATATCATATTAAATATTATCGAGCGACTCCACCATGCCACTAAATAAATGTGTGTCCTACAAACCCTCCAGGGGTTGTAAAGAACCGCCCAAAGGGCCTAGTCTCCTAAAGTACCCGGTCCCTCGTAATTGTTCCTCTACTTCTCCTAGCCCTCCATCCTCACCTGCTATTTCCACTCCTCCACTTTCACCCATACTCAACTCGCCAATAATTACTTGGAGCCTGCAAAACAAAGAGGAACACAAAACTTTGGACATAACAAATATCCCTAGATCCCCTCATAAACTCCTAAAGGAATTCGAAGAATGGCTATCCATCTTTTCAGGAGAGGACCTTACTACACCATAAGATCACTTGTATGTTTTCCTACGTATTTTAGAATATTGTGACCAACATGAGAATATCCTAATGAAACTTTTTGCTTACACTTTTGTTGGAAAGGCCAAGGATTGGTTGATAACATTTTTCCAGGAACAATCACAAATTGAAATCTCTTTCAGGAAATTTATACCAAAATATTCGAAAAAAAGAGAGATTACCAAACCTTGTGCAATCAACTCCACAAATTAAAAAGAAAATCAGGGGAATATATAAGGGATTTCAATGATAGGTTTAACACCCTCTTAAGATGTTTTCCCCAGGAGCCAAAACCTCACAAATCTGCCATTTGCAAGATATATATATCAACTATGAAAGATCTATATGGGGCCATGATTAGGGAACGTTCTACCACTTTGTTTGAATCTCAGGAGAGAGCATGTGAAATAGAAGAAAACTTAGCCACCTCTCTCATACAAGAAGAAGAGAACCTCAAGGAGGCTCTTCAAATTAATCAGATTGATGATTTTGTTTCACCAGAACTTCCCTCGGACGTCAAAACTTATCTACAAGAGGAACAAGAGAAATAAGTTGAAAGGGAAGCTTGTCTAATTATCAACCTTTTAGAAGAAGAGAGAGAGAGAGATAATATTAGAAAAATCACCTCGCCCACCAAATGAGATCTTGGAATTAGAAAAGAAGCAAGCCATAGAGTTGGCTGAAGTAAAATTTTCACAATACTGTAAGCAAATCTTTGCAAAACCTCTTGAAAAAATGAGGTGTGAAATCAACGAATGAAAAGAGGAAGTGTCTCTCCAAGATAGTACCAAAACTGAAAAATATTGTGGATCGTGACAACATAAACCATCAGGTTCTGGAAGAAGGAATAAACATCATGTTTATTTTGGTGAATTCCCCTTTTGTTGATGAAGAAAGAAAAGAAGAATCTTGGGGCCTGGATTTTGATGGTTCACATTCAAGTATGGGCTCGGGTGAAGGAATAGTATTAAGGTTGTTGGATAATGATACCACCCTTTTTTCATACATAATTGAGTTTGACTGCACAAATAATATTATTGAGTATGAATCCCTTATCATGGGCATCAACCTTGTTGAGGAAAAGGTATGAATTACCTTACTCAATCATTTTCAGATCTTGCTTGGCTAGGACAAGATAGTTGGGAATGTCACCCGAGGGTTTATAGCCTCAAAATATTCTCTCAATCCGCAAGTATTAATTACAAGGACTGAGGTTGATTTATAGTTTAAATATGTTGCAAAAATAAAATAAAAAACTTATGGGATGTACACAGATTTGCGATTAAGTAAACATGGAGATCAAAAAGTGAAAAATAACCAAGTCACATATACATATATATGAGATAGAATAACAATCTGATTTTATTTCACTTTGAGATATCAAAAAAAAATTTGCTTTACAAAAACCCTGCGAGGGAATGCACCAAATTCTGATTTAGATATCTTCGATGAACACCATACAAAAAGACTCCGACAATAAAGTAAAACTAAAATTAATAATTTGGATCAGCTTGCCACAAACTGCTGCCAATTTGACTCTGCAAGATATCCTTTATCATCCATGAAACTTAATTCACAAACAAACAATAATACACAGACTATCAAGGATAGATCAACACCTCTAAAACAAACCTCTGAAAAGTGTGGTTCGGTCTTAAACCTTGTTGTCTCCAATAAGACCCTGCTATCAAAAAGAGAATTAGGCTTTGAATAAACTCATAAATAAATGAAAACTAGAAATTTCTCATGTAACTAAAGAGAAAACCTTAGTCTTGTTTTCTCCTTCTATTCTCCTCTTGTCTCTTCTTCTCATTCAGCTTTTATTCTTTCCAAATAAGTTGAAGTAGTTCAACTACTTTCTTAGTTAAATTGATTTAAATTAACTAACTAGTTTAGGAGAAATAAATAATAATAATATAKTTAAGGGTCTTAATTAATAATAACTAGGTAGGTGGGACCCCTTGTGACTCTYGTCATTTATTCCTTTTAAATCATGCAATATAATACACAAAAAAAAGGATTTAACCATATGCCACCCTTGTAACTCCCTTGAATATCTTTCAAACTGGATATTTAAATATCAGAAATAATTTATATCATATCCAAAAAAGAATAGATATATCCACATTATCCATATTATTCACATTATCCACAAAATATAAAAACAGAGATTGTTGTCCAAAAATGTTGACAACCATTAAGCATTGTCCTCATCAACTGAAATCATAAAAAACCATAATTTAAAAACCATATTTGCCACTTTGAGGAAATTTTCATTTTTTCACTCTTGTTTCCCTTAGACTTCTCAGAAGTAGCCCGTGGTTGATTTGACCCTTGGGGATGTATCTCGTTGATCATGTGGGAGAATTCATCCTTCAAAAGCAGGTGGGAAGACATGTTTTGAGGAATCATCGGAGGGAGAAGAAGGGGAGGCAAATTCTTTTCCCCTGTCTTGCACAGGTTGGGGAATATCAGTTTTCAATCTCTTACTGGCGTGTGAATAATGAACTAGCGAAATAGCATGATAAATCTGGACATTGGGATTGATAGGTGGTGGTAAAGGAAATGACATAGTGTGCCAACCATGATGATGAGAGACAGGTTGGTTGACGATCTCTTTCCAACCATAATTTTTGGGGACTTCAGGTTGCAAAGACACATGTGGAGGAACGAGAATTCCATGGATATTCTAAGGAGGCTAAAAAGGGGGTCTTTCTGGTCAAGGATGCATTATCTCATGGCCAACCCAATTAAAGAACCCAACTAGGAATAGTTGATTCAATTCTTGAGGATCAACGTCAAAATGGATAGAAAATCTAGGCCTCTTATGGCCTCGATTCCAAGTTCCCCTTATTGGCCCTTGACCAAATTTTGAGGATCCTTGGTCATGTTTAACCTATTTTTGGGACTTCGACAAGCTGTCAAAGGTGGAGCGCAAGATGAAGTGGAGATCGCGGGATCTTGGCCCCTTTTTAGGGTTTTTTGGCTTTTTGGGCTTATGTAACGGGTATGGGGATGTCGACCCATGGGTTTACCCATGTTTAGGCCCATTTTGTAATGTATAAATATATGTCTAGGTGATGTAAGAGGAGGACGATAAGGGCATCTATGTGATGTTGTGCTAAGTGCTAAAGTGTTAAGTGTGAATTGTAAATTCTTTGTGCATACTGTGTTCGAACTTGCAGAGCTAGGTGCAAGTCATCTGTAGTGCTTTGTGCACAGACTGTGGAAGGCTTTGTGGTGTAACTCAAGGAAGGAGTATCTAGCGAGGTACGCAGATCTCATGTCCTCCATGGAGTTGATTTGGAGGCTTTGTGCATGTAATAAGATTGGAAGAAGATAATAAAGAAGACTAAGAGTTTGTGGATGTATCCCCAGGGTGGGGGTGAACCACATATATCCGGTGTTGTGAATTATTTGTGCTTTATGATTGTTCTTTGTTTATGTGATTCAATTCTTAGTGTGATGTTATATGATAGATGAATCTGATATGGTAGCTTAGTGTTGAATAATGTGAATGAATGTTAGATATGATCTATGTTATTATGCTTAGTGCTTGAATCTATTGAATCTATGTGAATACTGCGTCGATATTTTATTAGGGTTTAGTTTCACTGTAAACTAAGACTGAATATTGACGAATCATAATTGCTAAGTGCTATGTTAAGGTATTACAATCATAGATCTATGTCCCAGCTAAGGTTGTAGACATTGGAGTCCTGCAACCACCCATGCCTCTACCTCGGGTGAGACTTCATCTGCTTTGCAAGTGTTGTTGAAAGGGCCGGTACTTAGGGTTTTGTTGGTGCATTTTTGTAGCGTTGAACCCCAGGTCGGCCCCTGTGCCAACACCCCTTCCTTTTTTACTTCGACCATTGTTGCCTCTACTGAAAAATCTCATCTTATAGTAGCAGTTCATCAGTAGTGAAGATTTTAATAAACCATACATGACACTCTGATTACATGAATAAAAAATTGGCTAAAAATTGATACGAGATACATGCAAATCCATCCATAAAAAACCATTCATTAATTTCCATGTGAA
>SNQJ01S0134165.1:0-18967 GCA_010110895.2 Picea sitchensis
ATCATAGACCAGGAAAACATCACCTTCGGAGAAAATCCGAGGATGAACAGACCAATCATATTGACACTTGACTCATTTATTATGAGCCTCATTGGCTAAGTCTGCATCACGATGCTTCTCATCAACCTACTCAAGATATAGTAGGCGTTCCTCAAGTGTTGAAGTGTCTGACAGTAATTCCACTACCAACTTTAAAGAAGGAATATGACACTCAATAGGTAAGACTGCTTCCAGCCCGTATATGAGTTGAAAAGGTGAAAAAATGGTAGGCCCATAGTGTTGAATATAACATCAAATGTCAATTTGATTTGGAACAATTGATCGTCCGTTGAATAATATTCTTGAGAGACTTATTCACAACTTCAACCTGACCATTCGCTTGTGAGTAATAAGGTGAAAAATGTTCTTGTTTGAACCCAAGATTTGACGTTAACTCAATCATCATTTTTTTTTGGAAGTGACTGCCATGGCCAGTGACAATCTCCTTCGGGATACCAAACCTAGATACTATCTTATTAAATATGAAAATAGTCACATTTTATCCATCATTACTAAACGTTGGCATAGCTTTGACCCACGTTTCTCCATGATATAATGATGCCCCTTGGCTGAGATTGGGTGACATGTTGTAAATTCAATCCCCCACTTGGTGAAAGGACCAACAACAATGACAGGAAACATGGGAGCAGGATGTGCCCGCATCTTTTGACAGAAGATCTGGCAAGGGTGGCACTTCTTGACTGCCTCAACACAATCCTTGATTAAAGAGGGCCAGAAGTAACCTACACATAGAATATTTTGGGTTGTTTCCAACCCAAACAAATGACCACCACATGCTCCAGTGTGACAATTGTTCAAAACGAGCTCTGCTTCTTCATGGATAAGCATCTCCGAAGAATGAAATCCTTGCCTCGACGATACAAAGTGTCATCAAGTATAAGATAGTTTTATGCCAGATGTCGAATGGGTCGATGCTCAGCACAGGAAGTAGAAGTGGGGCACTTCAAAGTCTAGAGCTACACAAGTATATTTGCATACTAGGGGTCCGAAGATGCAATTAGAAAATATCTTCGTTAATAGGTGACTCTTCGGGCATGATATCACTAGACTCGACCGGAAGTTCTGAAATGAGTTCGGCAAAGACCAATGACTTTTTGGATTTTGCAAAAACAAAATTTAAGTCAAATTCATGTAATATGACTATCCATCTACTAATATTTCTGCCAATGAATCATCATGTTAACACATACTAGAAAGGGTTGGCGACGGCAATGATAGTGGTCTTACGAAGAAAAATGTAGTGACAGAACCATTGGATAGCATGAGAAGCTGCCAAAGAAAGTTCCTCAACGTGAGAATAGTTGAGTTCCAGTCCAAACAGGCCTCGACTAAGGTAATATATAATATTATCTTCGAGAAGATCATATTCTTGAACCAAAACCATGCCGATGGTCGACTCCTTAATAGCCAAATACAATAAGAAATCTTTGTTATAATAAGGAGGCCAGAGCAGAGGGGAAAACGTCAGGGCACGTTTCAATGCTTCAAATGAGCGTTGAGTAGCTTCATCCCAATAGAATGGGATCCCTTTTTTCAAGAGACGCATAAACCCTTTAGTGATCTCGACGTAATTGGCAACAAAACACCGAAGAAAATTCTCTTTCCCCTGTAAGCTCTGAAGCTGGGGCATCGTGCATGAGGGAGGCAATTCAACTATCACCTCAACCTTGAGAGGATCGACCATGATCCCTGTTGTCGATCCAATAAAACCTAAGATATGACCCGACGTCTCACAGAAACTGCACTTGTTAGGATTCAAACAAACCTGATAGTCCTTACATCGTTCAAAGATTAGTTGAAGATGGGCGGGATAATCAGATCTCTTGTGAGAGCGTGACACTAGATTATTGAGGTACACCTCGACTATGTTTCTAAGGTCGTGAAATGAAAACGACATGGCCCGTTGAAAGGTAGCTCAAACATTCTTCAGGCCAAAAGTCATATTACAATACACAAATGTTCCCCAAGGACAAATAAAATATGTTTTATGTTGGCCTTCGGGTTTGATTTGAATATGATTGTATCCCGAGAAACCATCCATGAAATAAAATATCTCATAGACTGTGCATTCATCGATGATATGATCGATGAACAGGGTAGGAAAATTGTCTTTTGGACAGGCCTTATTCAAATCATGGAACTCCATACACACATGAATTGTGTTGTATTTCTTGTTAACCAGAACTGGGTTTGACACCCATTCTGTCAACTATACAGGATAGATAAAACCGGGTTTGACACCCATTCTGTCAACTATACAGGATAGATAAAATCGACTTTGAGCAGTTTTTCTACTTTTGCCTTGATTGCTGCCGCTTTTCAAGGATTTACCAGATGAAGTTTTTTTCAGACTAGTTTCGCATCAAGAAAAGTTGTAATTTCATGCTCGATAATTCATGGGTCGATGCTTGGCATTTTATCATAAGACCAGGAATAAACGTTGTGGAATTCTTTGAATAACTCATTGTAAGTTTGAATCTCTTTAGGGGAGCAATCCCCTTCGAAGAAAACATTCTCGACAACGCCAGGGGTTTTGGAGATATCAATTGGAATAGTTGTAGCAACACTTGCCATGTTACCATCAGCATAAAATCCATGTGTATCCAGAGGATTGATAGGACAATAATTATCTCCATTCACGGTCGAAACAAATTATCACGCCTCTATTCTCCTTAACTCGAGAAGGAAGTAATATCTATGATGTAGATCATCCCAATGTCTATCGGGACCATTCATTTTCTCAAGAATCACCTCGTGAGAGGGAAAGACGAAGTCTAAGGTATCTTGAGTGGCAAGAGAATATTGAGCCCAAATAGGCTCGAGAAATGGATCTAACTCCTGTGTGGAAGTCGGATCGGGGTTGGACGAAGTTTGTTGGACAATGTTGTGCGCAACCTCAGTCACGGACAAGGGCATGGCCATGCCAAGATGACCTGTTCCCTCCATCGAAGCCAATGGGGAAGGTAAATTCCATGGATCATTAGAGGAGCTCTTTCGAAATGAAGATACTTGTAAAATTGCAGCCCTAGGCTAGTCGGGAAAAACCGATATAAGATTTACATTGCTAGAAGGCGGCGGGTAATAAAAAGTTCCCATCAATGATGGAAAACAACCAGCACCCAAGTTGATAGTGGAGGGCTATGGAATATCAATCATTGGGACTGTGGAAGTCGTTGATGAAGGGTTAGGATGAGAGAAGGACAATTGGTCAATGGTCACAATCTGGCCCTCATGCAGAAAACACAAGACCTGAAAAACTGTAGCAACCTTTACATGCATCGCATAAGTCCAACGCCTTTCTAACAATAGGTTGTAGTCGAGAGGCACATTGATCACTTCAACTTCGACACACACAGTTTTACCTCCCAACTACATGGGGAAGGAAGGAATAATTCCATGTGGTCTGAACAACCGACCGTCAAATGCCAATGACATCACATGCCTTCCAACATGCCAACGACATCACGCAAGTAGAGGCACCCTCATCAACCACTGTACAGAAAATGTTTCGCGTAAAATATTTCATGGTGTAAGACACTACTATCTGAAAATAAATGTGGTAAGGAAGATGGGGTTTTAAGTCGGTTGGATAAAAAATGATCGCTTTTGGGTTACAAGTCTATGTCGCTCCCAAGGTAGACAATAGAGTTTTTATCTACAAGGGGAAACTATGGAGGACTTCCAAAGTAGACATCACACAAGGGGTCTGTGCCAGATCCTCTACAATGGAGTAGTTCTGAGCAGCCCTCGTGTTTGGATTATGAGAACCCTTCTTAAACACACTTTTTGGTATGTGAGTCATTTTTTTTCCCACTGCCTTCTCAATTTGAAGAGGATTCAGTGGGTTATTGGCTTCCTTTCCCTTCTCGAAAAATTCTGGCATTCTGTAGTCTCAAGCCCTGGTCGTTAAATGAGCCTTGGAATTCATCATGTAAATGTTCACGACTTGGTTGATATTGGTAGGCGCAGGGGCTCCCTGACTGCCCCCTGTCACACTCATGGATGTCGAAGCCTGGGCCATGTTTTTCCCTTGTGGAAAAGGATTCATCAACAAAGCAGATTGTTGTTGTGCCAACAACTTATGGGCCTTTTCAAGACGAGGGCATGGATGAGTCGGGTGGTCTTTCGTGCAAATATTACAAGGATAATTCGACTTCATTTTCTCTATTTCCCCCCCCACCAACATTATTGGTATCCTTTTTATCCCCTTTACACTTCTTATTTCGTTGTTTATTCTTTCCATTGGGTTGTTGGTTGGCCTTGGGATTTGTCTAATGAAAACTGTGTATATCTGACATCTGGGTAGGGGGAACATATGAAATCAGAGTCTTCCTGGCCACAGTTAGTTGTATCAACAATTGTTCCAATTGATTCGACAACAGGTCTGTGGACTTGCTTTGTGTTGAGCCCACAATATCGTCATCATGGGGTCCATACTTTTTCTTGGCCTTATCGAGAGTATATCATGGTGCATATAGCAAGATCTAGTAGAGCATGTCAGACTAACAGTAGATCAGTTCAAGTTATTGGGCTCTCATAATCGCCTCCTATTCTGAAAACACTCTGGAAGTCTCTACGTCCTTGGATATGCAGGGCACCAAAGACTTCAATAACCACTCATGCAAGAAATAAGGAGGGACCTTGACCTTAATTAAGATCTTTCTACACCACCATTATTGGATATGATCAAATATGTGGTCGGCCTTGGTTTTCTCAAAGTTGGCCAGCAATTTGGTGTCGGCATCGTATCTCACACGTAATAGGAAATGGTTCAAGAAGACCATTTCCAAGTCATGGAATATAGAGTATCTTGGAGCGCAATATACCATTTCACACCACCCCCTATAAGAATGCGTTGAAAAAGGAACAAATAGACAGAGTCATCCTTTAGCGAGTTTGACAAGCACCATAAATGAAAAGTCATTGCATGACCGCTTGGATCTTCGCCAGGATTTCCCTCAAATTTTGGAATATATGAAGGCAACTTATTCAGCATGGGGGGCCAATGTGGATCGTGACAAATTGGGTCGATCAGTAATATCAACAAGTCTAGCATATATAGTGTTTCCAGAAATGGTAGTTTCGGTTGTGAACTATTTACAAGAAAAGAGGGTCTTGGAGTTTGACTGGAACCATGTTGCCAAAAAACGTTGGACTATTGGACAGGGTTTTGGTAAAAACTATGGCCTTGACCAGCATAGGGAAACTGCATATGTTGGGGTATCATCAGTTGACTCCCGAAATTGGATGACATAGCTTTTGCGGGGAATTATCTCTACATTGTGTTCCAAGGACCTTGGAGAGGAATGCCCCCAGCCAATCCGATGGGCATGTATACAGAGCCCTGCCTGGGGTTCCATTGAGAATGGAATGGGTTTCCCTCTACCATCATTCCTTGCGAGGGAACTGATCCTTACCAAGAATTCCAAATACCCTGTGTGGAGAAAACTCCAGTCGTCGATCCCTATGAAGGAATAGTACCTTGCACCAGGTTATGTTGACCAAAAATGGGGTTTCCCCCAGCCGAGACATAAGCTGAAGAAAAACCATTTTTCCCAAATGCACCAAACAAAGAGAATGACATATATCCAACTGGCATAGTATAAGACGAAGGTTCTAAAATACCTCCACCAAACAAGATATAATTAGTGTTTGGCCCGATTGGCTGCTACAAATCAGCACTGAGCGAAGAGGCCGGAGGAGGTATATGACCCCCACCATAAGGGATAGCATTAAAAGGGACAAAAGTGCCCTTGGTTGACCCCTGCATGGGATTGTTTGAGCTCCCTACCCCCAGACCCATGGTCTGTAAGGTAGAATAAGTAAGAATCAAGTTTGTATCAAAGATGGGCATCCCATATGAGTAAACAGAATAGTGGTCGAAGCCGATAAAAGTATCGGACCGCTACCCGAAGTTGAGGGAGTTGAGAAAATTGTGGCCCAGAATGGCAAAGGTGGGAGAGGAGGGAATATGCCTCCTACAGTATTAGTTGTAATGGGATTATGAGGACTCTCGGATGAAGTAGCAACATTTGCTTCCATTGCCTCTTGTAGGACTAGCTGGTGCTTAGAAGGTGTCACCTCGGGAGGGACAATATGAATCAATATAGGCACTGACAAGTTGGTAATCAGAGGGTTAGCTGGCCTGAGACCTTCTAACTCAAGGTTAGAAATGGTAGGTTCCTCTAGAGTCAGGAATTCTCCTCATGGAGCAGGCTTGGGCACAGTTTCCTATGGCCCAGTCGCTTTGAACAACCCTTCTTGATCAAGTCTTTACCTTAATAGTAGCGAAGGTGACTCCAAAATAACTGGTGATAGGACCTGAAGACTTCGCAACCGGCAGAGTTGTTGATCTTCCACTTTGTGAAATGATAAAATGACACAATAAGGCTTGACTAGCGTAGAACAAAATGAACACAGTAAAAAAGTTTCCTAAATATAAATCAAGCAGTCGACTATCTAGTGAGAAGGAAAGTTACGCCAATTGACACTAGAGAAACTAACTAGTGAAGGTGCAACTCGAACATGGAAGCACCCTCCAGGTATACTCTGTGAAGTGTAATCTGATGTCCACCCTAGGTACTGCGGTATACCCCCGCATTCACCTGTGTAAGTTCGTAAAATATGGAAAACTAGGTTTCCAACGCGTAGTCAGTTGCCAGGTGGGTACAGTCGACAGTTGGGAAGATCGTAATGAGCAGGATAACAATTCTGAAGCCCCTCAAGGGTATCGAAAGAAAATGGTCTGAAATATAATTGAGGATCTCTAATGGATTCGAGGTCCATGAAACTCCATAGGCAAATGTGATTGATAATGTTCCTAAGAAATACCCTCAATATACAATCCCCACTACGTTTAGTCTAGCTTTGGAGGGGTTATCTCCTTTGCCTTTCATCACGCGACCTCGTGTTTATCCCCTGTGTTAGAGGGGGGTCCCATCTAACTCTTACGACAAAGAACTTAAATCACTCCCTAACTCAAACTCCAATGTTTGTTTTAAAGTGGCCTTGAAGAGTTTCCTCTTCACACCTAATTCAAGGCCCTAAAACCCTAAACTAGTTTGTGAACTCTAAAAACAGAAAAGTCCAATGTATTTTATATTAGGCGTTATTTTTAAGGCTTGATTTACACAAAAGGTATGGTAGTGAAAATGATGGTGTTATAAAGAGACGAATAAGGAAGAAAACTTTAAAGCACTTGAAATAAAAAAGATACTTCGAAATAAAAGCAATGCTTGTAAACAACTCTTTGTAAATTCAACTTTTCTAATTAATATTTCAAGATCTTGTAAATGAAGAAATCCTAAAAACTTGCTTTCGCTTGACTACAAGCTACTTATGTTTCAGGAAATCGAAAAGAACTTGGAAATAAAGACTTTTTTTCTCTTTGCAAATAACAACCTTGACTACTTTACCAAACTGAAAGCAAGAAAATAAATTCCTTTTTTTTGTTGAACCGCTTTAAAGAGAAAAAATTGAAGTAAACATTTTGTTTCTTTCAAAGAAAGTAAAAAAGGACAAAAATAAAACTGAAACAAGACTGGTAATGAACTTCATCCCACTACGGATTGCAGGGATTCAACCAAGAAACCAAAAGGCAGATCTAAGACTTGATAGCTTGCTCAAAACCTTTTAGGGAAAACACAAGAAAAATAAGGAAACAAGTAAACTGGAACCTATAGCCAAGTTATGGCCATAGACAAAGACTCTAGTTGATTCATGAAATCCCTGAGAAGTGTGAACTTCTATCAAGAAAGAGGCAAACTCCCTCTTTATTAAAAAACTTTCAAGAAACAGAGACGCAGGTTGTTGCATCAATAGCCTGCATATGTACACGGGCTATTTATTGTGCAGAGCACGTATGTATGTGTGCTGACCAAAACCATGGCACGAACACCTTTGAGTCTTTCCAAAAATAAAAATACAAGAAAAACGTACAAGGAAGGGAAAGATGGTGTGCACCTTGGAGGTGACCAGAACCCCTTGGCAGACTCAGTAAACTTGACTGAAACTCGGAAGGAAAACAAAAACCAATCAATCAACCCAAAACCC
Source organism: Picea sitchensis (assembly GCA_010110895.2). Lineage (NCBI taxonomy): Eukaryota > Viridiplantae > Streptophyta > Pinopsida > Pinales > Pinaceae > Picea > Picea sitchensis. Next base: position 8,113 of record SNQJ01S0134165.1, read on the forward strand.
CCTAAAAAACTCTAGAGAGTTCCCCAGTATGGTCATCAATTATCCTAGTGGTAAAATCCCCCCTTTAACTATACCAAGATTTAATATATAGATAGAGTGAATGAACATCTAAAATTCAATCTATTTTCTACTCTACCCAAACATACCAAAAAAAATGAAAAGAAATAAATAAGAGAGAAGATCGATAAATGTACCTTTCATCCCACGTTTGGTGATGATCTCCTCAAGCTCTGTAGTTCCAACAAATGCAAACCTCCTCCCAAGGCTGGCCTACATCCAAAACTAGGAAAACAAGGACTACAAGCATGATATTTCTATTCATGAGTTAGGTTTAGATATAAAATGCTATGTATAAATCAAAGAAAATACACAAAACCTCATCATTTGGGACATGGAAAAGAGATTATTTTATTCATCAAACAAAGAATGAAACTTACAATTTGTGTCGACCATCGTTTTGCGAACCTGGTTCGGGCTCCTCTTTACAATGCTCCAAGTGCACCTTCAATAGGCCTCTCTTCTCAATCTTTTTATCACCTCAAGGGAAGGGAATGGATTGAATGGAAGAAGAAGGGGCTAATGAGGGAATGTTGAGGCAATATCCCACAAAAGGTAGCAAAATATTGGGCAAGGAAGGGAAGTGAAATTGGGCAGAGTTTCATTGTTTTTATGCTTGTTGTTGAAATGAGACCCCAACACATCCTTTTATATGAAAAAATGATGGTTATTCGGTTGGGGGATGGGCTATAATAGGTGAATTGGTTAGGAAACCTCCAATACCCCATGAATTCCATCGAATTCCTTACAACTTTTTAATTTTTGTAACTTTTGCAAGCATACGTGGGTTGTTTAGTGTGCAGCAAGCGTATGTACACAGGTTGTCTAGCATGTAGCAAGCATATGTATGTGGGTTGTAGTGGTGCAAGGCACGTACGTTCTCTAAAAAACTGGTTTTTAAGTAGAGATTCTTAGCAATGAACGGAAAATTATGAAAGTAAGAGGACCAATGCCATGTATGCATGAATAGGGCATTTTAAGGCTATAACAATTTGTCTTGCCACTTCCTGGAAAGTAGTGAAGCTTCAACAACAAACTGTTGGGTGGCATCTATGATGCATTCATTTTTCTTAGACACAACTAGAGAGTTCCATTATGAATCAACTATGGTGTCCACTTGATGCATCTGTTGATATGTTGTCTAGACTACTGGTCGAAACTCTCGTAGTTCTTTCTTAGCCACGATTTGAGCTTCATATAATGCATTGAGCTCATTGTCCACCTGCTGGATCTTGTCAAATTTCTCTTGTTGTTCCAGCGGATCCAAGGTGTTTGTTGCTTCTTTGTTGAGTGATTGGATCTTTACGTGCAACTCCTCCAATGTTTGGTTGTGCCTTGAAATTATTCCCATCCAATCACTAACCTCTCTGAATATTTTTTTGCATTCTGCAGTCCTTTTATGCAAGGTTGATCTTGTGTTGTTTCCTTCCAAAATCATTTTCTCCATTTTCTCTTGTAGATTCCTCGGTTGAAGATTGACTTCTCGCTTACTGTCCTGCAAATGTACTTCGATATTTTATTCTCTTTCTACCAGCTCTAACTAGGCTAGCTGAAGTAACTCGATCTACTCCGCAGGCTCACTTGTTGTGTTGGATTCTGGCAGCTGAGGTGCTGCCTTTCTGATCATTGTCTAGGTCTCTATGATTTTTCCTTTACTTTTTCTACCTTCTTCTCTGCCTAAATCTTTGAATATTCCTCTTGTGTTCATTTTTCTTGCACGAGGAATCCTTCTTGCTTCTAGAACTTGACTTCTCATTCATCTTGTTGGATCCTCTACTCCAATTTCTCAGTCGAGGCTCTGGTTATGCCCACCAGTTGCATTGTCGGAAACTTAGTGAGATTGCACGATGAAGGAGAAACATCCAAAGGGAATCAGACTTGTAGTGGCATTCCAATAGCCATCAAATATTCAGATGGTGTCTCCACCTCTTCTTCCCCTCAATATGGACCCTGCAATTGATGTGCAAGTCTCATCTTCAAAGTCGTTGGAAGTAGAGGGAGAACCTTGGTCTTCGCCAGGCAAAGCTACAACATTTATGCGCATTGTTGTGGATTATGGAGTATTGGTTGTAGTTGTTCCTTCAATGATGTCGCACTCTTCCCTGATATTATGTGGGGTTTTGTCTGAACTGGTTATGCTCCTGCCTCTATCTATAATGAAACTTCTGGAGTATCACTTCTGATGATGGAAATCCCAACATTGATTGTTGAGAGAGGACTCTAGGTGCCTAGAACTTGGAATATTGGAGAAAGTGGTGGAATTTTGGGTTGTTGACTCTCTGTTGAGGGCAGAGTGCCTAGAATGGGTATCGATGAAGTGCCTAGATGGATCAAGGATTCAGTGATGAGGGTAGTATGTTCTGTTACATTCTCATAAGGGTCGAGGAGAACCATTTGCATGGGCTCAGGCGAAGTGTGTTGGGATGGAATGGTGGTGTCTTGCAGTGGCGATGGGGATTTCTCAGTGATGACGGTTGTGTAGGTAGTGAAGTCTTGCTCGGGATCATCTGTGATGTTAATCATAGTCTGGTCAATGAGAGTGGTGGCCCTGGTATGAGGTAGAGTCGAGGATATCAGTTTTGGTTTCATCACTTTGGCCGGGGAAACCCATGTTTGAGGTTTCATTTTCCGAGACATCTCCTATGAATGAAGCTGAAAGGATTTCATTCACATCCTTACCTAACAACACAGCCTGTTCTGGAAGATATGGAAACACATGAAATTTACTCTTCTTTCACTCAAAAGGTTTCTCATCCTCTTCTTATTATGAGTCCATTGGCATTTGGCCATTCTACTTCTTTGTTTTTGGGTCGGAACTTGGTCGTACTCCTTCTCCCTAACCCCTTTTCTTCAGGATCTCTAGTTGCAAGAGGTAATACATACCATACTTGTGTGGGTTGTGCTTAACACCTGGCCATGAAATAAATTCCTTGTCGAAGGCTTCCTCATCCAGATAGAAGGGTAATGACCTCGTGTGGAAGTCCTCAAGATTCACATGCCTCGACCAAACAAATGTGTAGTGTCAATTTAGCCAGAATGCGATGTTTCAAGTATTGAGATTCAATAGTTCATGTGGTATGTGAAACCGTTGAGTTTTGTCGATAAGCTAGTTGTACCACTTCAGGAACATTGCATTGTTGAACTCCATATTCTCTGAGTCCGACCTTGAGTGTCGGGGCTCGAACATCTTGGCTAGGAGACCCTTATATGCAGGTGACAATTGTCTTCATGAGGGTGATGTCCATTTACACATTGTGAATGCGACTAACAGGTAGTCGTATGTAAAAGTTCCTCCTTTCTTCTAAGCCTCCTCACATGCAACTAGGAGTTCCTTTAGTAGGTAGTTGCACCAGTTGAACACAGCTCCATTTACACAAAATTCTTCTACCAAAATGGCATCTAAGGTGCATTATCCCTTGTAGTATGAGTGCATAACCTTGATAGTGATCATGTAGTAGGTTGTACTGACTGTCTCTGGTAGGATTGGGTCAATTTTAGTTTTACGCCTGCCTCTCTGTGTATGGAACTTCTCATACAGGATGAATTCACCCTTTTTCTTCCCATGCTTTCTTGGGCCTTGGAATCCTTTTGATACGTCCTCATCCTCGAGGGATAATCCGGTGAGTTGGTGGATATCCTCAGTATGAATCAGATATCTTTTATTGAGCCACAATCTCTTGTCATGCACTTGGATAATCAAAAACTTGGTGCACCACACAACCTCACCAATAGTTCTAAAAACTAGTATATCCATGAGTTTCATGATGGTGGAATTGAATAGGTTGATGAATTATGGATTCGACACAAGCTGCATGCCTCCCATTCAATATGGAGACAATTCCAAGAATACACTAATATTCATCTGCGGAAACAACACTTGGTCCATTAGGTCGAGGTCGAGGATTTTTACTTGCTCATACTTTCCCTTGACATCACCCATGATCTCAACCCAAGGATCAAACGACTCATATGGAATTGCCTCTTTTGGAGCTGAACTTCGGCCTCATTTCGCTCTTGGAATTTTGGCTCTAGATTAGTAGAAAACTAGATGGGCTAAGGTGGGGCTCGGGGTCTTGACTGGGAAACAAGATATTTCACAAGCAAGATGAGAGTGCAGATAGCACAAGACAAAATATAACCAATGGAAACAATGAGTCTCACTCATGAATTCTCAAAATATTATATGCGAGATAACTGAAGAGATCTGTAATTACTCTTAAGGACACTCATTATTAAACCATAAATGAAATCTCAGGCTTAGGTGTCTGACGGGAATGATAATGGGGTAAGATCTATAGGCTGATCCTAGCCTTTAATGAACGAGTTGATAGAGACGTGGTCAACCTAAGGGATTACCATTTTAATGGTTGATGATCCCGATAGGGATATCGATGGAATCTACATGTATCGCTCCTTTATGGCTTAACAGAAAGTTCTGACAGGTTGTTGTAGCTACCATAAAGGGTATGACTGGACAGGGTGTGTGTGGCACATGGGTTGTGATACAATTTGGATTCACCCCTCCTCCAACCACAATGGGGGTCCCTATCATATTTAATGACTTTATTTAATGTAATGGTGGTCCTTCCGATCATGTTCAATTGGGTAAGGAGTTCAGCATAAACACAATTCTTAGACTGACAAGGAAGTATATGTCGTGGCACAAAAATGTACACTCCGACGTTATTAATTGAGTTAAATAAATTATAGGAAATTAAAATCTAACTATTGTACATGCTCCCTTGGACTGGAGCAACAATCCTTTGGCTCAATCATGGAAAATGTAGGGTTTTAGTATGCACCATTCACCCATCCCGGTTGAAGGATACCATCCAGTTGCACTATCTTGACTACACCAAAGTGTCATATTTACGCAACTATGAATGGACCCAACCAATGCATGCACAACTTGCATATATGCTTCTGATATCGATTGTCATAGATTAGTACCTTATCCCCTTGTGTGAATATTTTGGACTTAATATTCTTGTCATGCCAAGATTTATGTCTATCTTTATCAACTGTCTGATGAAGATATGCTAAAAATATCACTTCCTCAAGCTCTTGCAAGTCTGCAATTCTCTGCGCAACTGATTCATCATCTGTCATGTGTGTATTATGTGTTATATAGAGACTAGGGGTAATAAAATATGCAAGTACAATAGCTTATTTCCCATAAACTAATTGAAATGGAGTATACATGTGTATCTTTTTCATGGTATTAATGTAATCCCACAAGACTGTTGGAACTCTATCATCCCAATCTTCCCTGTTTGTGCAACATACTTTTGTCGGTCCTCTTTCCATAATTTTATTGAATTCCTCCACTGTATTGATATCTTGTGGGTGGTATGGACTGCTCTTATGGTGTTGTATAAGAAATTTTTTTGTCAATGTTGTGATTGTGATGTTGATAAATTTACTACCTTGATGATTCAGTGGTTAGGATTCTAGGACATCCAAACCGAGTGATGACGTTTTTGAAGATAAATCCAGAAGTTGTATCTATTGAACAATATTAAACTGCCTCTTCTTTTGCCCATATTATGAGGTAATCAGTTGCGGTAATGATGTATCTGGCCTTTCAGCGCTTATTTAGGGGGTTGATCGGTCCAATAAAATCAACAACACACTTCTCAAACTCTTGAAGTTCCTTGACTAGATGAAGAGGTAATTCATCTCTATGTGATGGCTTTCCTACTCTTTGGAAAATGTCGCAAGATATAGCATACTCCTTATCATCTTTAAATAAGGTAGCCCACCATAATCCAACTTGAAGTACCTTTTGTGCAGTAGCTTTACCTCCAACATGTCCTCCCACAAATCCATTGTGGCATTCCCACGGGATGTCTTGTCTTTCATGGTTCAAGACACATCTTTTGAGGATGTTTTTTATCCCTAATTTGTAAAGTTGTCTTGAAATCAGTTGATAGTGTACTGTAGGAACCACCATATGTCTCTTTTGGATGGCATAGTAAGTTTCTAGGTAGGTCCCTATACTGAGGAAGACATCAATGTCTTCAAGATACTCTGGGATGGCCTCAATATGGAATAGGTCTGCATCTAGGAGTTGATCATCCATTGCCCCACCAATTTCTCCTGATTCCAACCTAGATAGGTGGTCGACACCTACATTGCATCTTCTTGGTTTGACGATTACTTCAAATGAAAGATCCTGAAAGAGAAATAGCCACCTCCAAATCCTTCCTTCAAGTATTGGCTTGTTAACTAGGTACTTCAACGTAGAATGCTTAGTAAAAAACTTGAAATGAGATCCTCGCAAGTAGTGTCTAAACTTTTGTAATGCATAAATCATATCTAGACCTTCCCTTTCAGCGGTTCTGTAGTTGCACTCAGCTTGTGAAAGTTTTCTACAAGAAAAATAGATAGGGTGGTCCATATTTCCTTCCCATGGTTGCGCTAAAAAGACTCCCAGGGAAATACCTGATGCATCCACATGTACATGGAATTCAATTTCCCAATTGGGAAAGATCAATGTAGGTGCAATACTTAGTTTTTCTTTGAGAATGTTGAATTCTTTGTCACATTTTGTTGTCCAACAAAATAGTTTGGACTTCTTCATCAATTTCTCTAGAGGTGCGGTGATAGTTTCATATATTCTAATGAACCTGTGGTAATATATTGTATGTCCCAGTGTGGAGTGCTACAACTTAGCACTTGCAGGTAGGGGAATGTTCAAAATGAATGCAACTTTAGTTGGTTCTACCAAGACTCCTTCTCTGCATACAATATGGCCTAGCATATTTCCATTTGGTACACAAAAAATGCACTTCCTTAGATTCAAAGATATCTTCAATTCACGAAATCTATCAAAAATTAACCAGAGTAGAGATACATGGTCTTTTAACATGTTGTATACCATCCAATCATCCATGTAGACTTCTACAAACTTTTGGATGAACTCTTGAAATGTTTCTATCACAATCCAAGAGAAAACTGCAGGGACATTCTTTAAGCCAAAGGGCATTACGTTGTATGCGAATGATCCCCATTCAGTTATGAATGTGGTATTCTTCTTGTCTTCCTCTGTGATTCTGACTTGGTTATATCCTGAAAATATGTCTGTAAATGAATAAGATTATTTTCTCACAACTTGATCTAACACTTCGTCACTGAAAGGTGTTGGAAACGGATCATGCACACATGTAGAATTGAGACTTATGTGATCCACACAGACCCGACTGTCTTCTGTATCTTTCTTACTTTGGATAGCTATGGGGATAATCCATTTTTCTTCTTTGATTGGGAAATTAAGTCCTACCGCAAGCATTTTGTCCACTTCTTTATTGACCTTCCCTTTTATTCTAGGATTAAGTTGGTATGGTCTGTGCTTCACAGGTCTTGAGTCGGGATTCACCTCGATTTTAATTTCTCCGATGGATCCTTTTATACCTTTCATTTATGAGAACATTTTCAGAAACAAATCCTCATACCCCTGCAACAGACTATGTACTTCATTCATAGTTTTCTCATCCCATTAATCTCCTATAGAAGTTATCTTAGGATTTTCTACACTCCCTATATTAACTTTATGAGACTTTAGTGGATGGTTATAGGAGCTATAGGTGTGACTAGGTATGGTATCATGAATCTCTCTATTTCCTTCCATTCATTTAATGGTTAAGTTTCTAATCTCTTCTAAGTCATCAGGTTTTTCCAGGTCTTTATCGAATTTACAGCAAGGTACAAGTATCTTATCATTTTCAAGACAAAAACTAGACTAAAGCAACTCAACATGGTCAGCACACACTACTGGACTTGATCTCTTTTTGTAAATGTCAGTAAAAATAATTTACTTGATTCGTTGAAGGTCTATGTTGAGCTCAGGATACTTACTTGTAAAGGAGAAGTCCTTGCGAAATTGGTCTTGTAAGTTCTGCCAACAGTTGTTTGTCTTCTGGTCTCCTCGTGTATATACTAGGATTTTGGTATTGGGCCCAATGAATGGATAAATACTTGAACCCATAGGTGAGAGGGTACTTCAGCAACTCTCCACTGCTTTAAGCAATGTTCAATATGTACTTTGGGGTCAGACCGTCCTTTGAACAATTGTGCATCTTGAAAATTTATATTCATCTCTTCTTTCAGTTGATCCCTACTTTGGAATTGACATTGGATGGCTTGTTTTTTGTCTTCCAACTCCATAATCCAAGCTTTATGGGTGGCCCACCATCTAGTGGGGGTATCTTACAAGGCTATATCAAGAATAGAGATGCTTTGATCTGTCATTATTTCATCTTCCATGATGACAAAAAAATTGTGTAACTCCAAGGTACCATCATATGTCGGGTGTTCTCTGACCTCAGTTACAATCCATCGCGTTTCCCTAATAGTTGTACATCATCTTGAGAATTGTTCGTATGAACCTTGCTACCAACTTTCAAATGATACTTTTGAATCCCCATCAAAAAAATGTATGATTCTCCAATTTATCGATCCATCTACAGTGGGATTTATGTAATATGGTCTCATTCCTATTGTTATGGTGTATAATTGGTCAATAGTATCTAATTCCATATTGTGGTCCACCGGTTCAATATATCTAGGCCCTAAACATGGATCTAAGGGTTGAACTACTTTTATCCCATTTTCTTCAAACGTCATGGTGTCTCTGTTTAGATCAATGATAGCATAGTTGTCATATGCCCAATAAATTTTCAATATAGCAAGGTAGGGATCCTTATCTCCCATGATTTCAATTACCTCAAAATTGGTTGTGGTCTTAACTCCCGCAACGTCTATTTCTACATTTTCCAGCCTTCCTACTGGGAAAATGCAGTACTAGTTTTCCATTCTCAAATGGATGGGGGAATATACTAATTGAGGTTTTCCCAAATCTTCCCAGGTATTTTTGGGTAGGATGTTGACATCGGATCCCAAATCTAGCATGACATATTTTATTTCAAAATCATCTAGTTGGGCTTCTAACCTAAATTATTTTCTTGTTTTCACCTTTCTTCTTTGGATTCTCTAGGTATTATTCTCAGGGAGGTTGGTCCTTACTATGGCTTCTTGGGTTCCCTCATTTCCCAATATTAGGTACCGAGTGTTTTGAAACTTCTCTGTAATTTGGTCATCCCCCAGGATATCAAAGAACAATTGAAACAATATATTGATTACACTTTGAGACTACTCAGGGTATCTCCTTGGAATTGCAGAATTTCTAGGTGTCGGTGGTGAGGTAGGGGTTTGTGTGAGGTTAGGTTGAGAGGTGAATTTAGGAGGATTATCCATTATTTCTGGAGTGGGGATTCTCTTAAATATTTCTATTGTATTTTTGAAAAAACAACTTTTGTTTCACAGGGTCATACATGTCATCTTTGGGAACAACTTTTTGAATCTTAGGTTGAATGTCTGCATCTGCCCCAGGTTTTTCTACTCCACGAGTAATGATGTTAATCTTAGGTAATTTTCCCTCGATTCCCCTTTTTAATTCTAAGATTATGGAATTATCTCCTCATCGACGAACCTGATCTTCCCATTTCTTGATCAGTTCTGGGCAGTCTTCAGTTGTGTGCCCACTATTCCTCCAGTAAGAGAACCATGGCCACCTTGGGTGAGGAGAGTCTCTGGAAAAATGACATTATCCATTGCAGTTGCAACATAGGCTCATCCCTCTACCTCCATTTCTCCCTCCTCTGAATCCACCTCCAGCACCACCTCCCTTTCCTCTTCCAGGTCCTTGGGGGGTTTCATTTATTTTGAATGTTTTCCGGTCTAATCTGTCAGCAAGTGCATAGAGTGCTCTACATCGATTTTTAGCATGGGTCATAAATGCACAGAAATCAAAATGTATTGTATTGGGTGTGTTATCCATGGTTTTTAGGGATAGCTAGGAGATCATGTCTCGAGGCCCACAGGTCCTAGACATGGAGTACCGAGAGCAAGATTGACCTGAGCATGGCCCTGGAGGGACCATCCTTTTCTTCTTCCATCGGCTTTATCTTGTCAGCAGAAGAAACATCCATCACTATCGGCTTGGAATTGTATCAGAAGAGGTTCTTGCTCCATGAGGTAATTGGTCCAGGTATCATGATATGTGTCACTTTTGATCATTAAAACCTTCAAATATATGCATCTGATTCCTTTTATCTCTAACAATCGCTTGGATCTTACATTATCCCACTTGACCATGCTATGGGAGATTGATAGGGTATCCTAGCAAGCCTATGCCTATAGGTTTGGGTTTTCCACTGGGGGATTTCTGAAAAGTCATCATCCGCTCCCATCATAGCACCACTATTTCATCTTATCTCCCACTCACCTATCCCATTCCCCTTGTCCGTCCATTGGGTTGACCTGTTTGTAGGATTGCACCTTATCTCGTGGGAAGAAGGGGCTAAAGGCCCAGAAGGTAAAAGCAGCTGGTAAAAGATAAAATCCTAGAAATAAAACCTCGAGATCCTTCACCCAGGGATCCTCGAAAAGGAAATAAAAAGCCTCTTAGTAAGAAACAAGAGGGACACGAAAAATATAAACAAGACCTAGTCAAGAGAATAGGGGGTCTCATCACGAGCCAACCTATTAGATTCATGGGTACCTAACAGTATGACATTGCCACCATCTGGTTACCACACCAGGGCAGTGACCTTTGGTTTCATGGCCAAGGGAAAGCGGGTATCATCATGAGCCAACCTTCTCATCTCTGTGAAAGTACTTGTGGGTAACACTGTCAGCTCTAGTCACCATGCCAAGGCAGTGTCCTCTGGTTAGCCCTTGAATAAAAAGAAAAAGAAGAAGAAAAAGCAAATAAAAGAAAAGAATAAAGGCAAGAACG